>WXZC020000817.1:0-10691 GCA_011317855.2 Paelopatides confundens | reverse complement strand
TTGAATGAACCTAACTACAACGTTAGGCTATAGTAAACATATATGCATAACAACAACGTTAGGCTAGACTAGGTTTACCATACCTCCTGATTAATCGGGATTGTGTCATTTTTGCGCCGAAAATATTACGTCCCGCCGGTAAAGTAGGGTAATGTCCCGATTTTATAATGCCTTGTGAATTCAAGAACATACTGTATTTTACAGAAACATTTAACTTACTTTTCTTAAAACATGCCTATATTGAGAAAATATGGCAGCTTCAACAGAAGAGTTACTTTGTCAAATTACATATTTTTGAGAATTTTACATAATAAACATGTTTTTCAATCTGGGCCCCTTTAAAATCCATTATTGTCTCCCCAATGCCGGGTTTGTTACACTTTTGTCATATTAAAATATGGTAACCCTAGGCGAGACTTAATAGTATGTTTGGCTAGGTCTACAACACCAGTAATAATAAAAAATAATAACGCTAGGCTAGACCTATACTGGTAATGATTTCACTACTTAAGCCAATATTGCCTTCGGCGTCTGCCCTCCGCGGGGGAGGGTAATGCGTGATCCCCAAAAAAATCCCCCCCCCAACTTTGGAGTCCTGGGTACGCCACTGGTAGTAATTAAATATTATTAATTATTTAACACATATATAACATTATATAATTCTGCACTGCAACTTCTTCTAATTAACTAACTCGCATGTTATTGGTTGCTAACTGTAAGTCTACATGTAACAAGTCTCCGATCTGTCAACATTGAGCTACATCGCAAAATACTCATTTAGTGATTATAGGTAAGTTAACGAGAAAAGTATATATACAAATACTGACATTCCATGTTTGCCCAGTACCACCAAGGAATCAGGCTGCATCACAAACCAACCCTCTTACATGTGAATGGTTAAGCTTGATACTTTAATCATTAAATTAAACCAAACCCATCTTTTTCTAGACTATCATTCCATTGGGAGTGGTTGTGGAATGCATACAGGTGGAATGCTCACTTAGGCTACCATGTCCACCTTGTATCCCCGTTCAAGGCCCCCATCCATGTGGATATTCCACTTCCCCCACTGATACATCACAATGACTATACTTAACCAAAGTTTTATTTAACGGAATTATGGCTCTGTGGTTCCACATTCAAGCGTAAATTAGTGTAAGTTCAACTGAAAAATACTCAAACTTACAGTCACTCCCGAAACATATATTCAGACACCATTGAAAACAAATATGTGAGAGTTTTGTACAGTAAAATCCAATTGACTCCGTCTCATACATTGATTTGGTCAAACACCTCATTCAGCTATGTGAGCATTGGAAGATTTAGGGTGACCCTGCCGTACAATGGCTATAAGATCTTTTTTGTCTTTCACAATACTTCCTTTCATCAGGAAGGTGAAACAACCCGGAACTATGGAAGGATTGCACTGACTATGGAAGATGGTGTTGGCACAACTTATTTCCATTTTCGTGTAACTGGTTCATGGAGTACAAAATCTATTTCAGCTATCTGGTATTTCTTTCAATACAGCTTTGTGGTTAGTTTGATATCATGATCATATTTCATTTTAAGATTTTACTCTCCCAACTACAGTAGGCAATACTATAGCTAGATGCATACTAAAGGCTATGCCATGTTGTTTGTGGCACACTTAGACTTAAACTTGCAAGATCAGCATAATAAAATTGTAAGACATTGTAAACATCTACCCTAGTAGTATATTTCCCTGCCTTAATACGAATGCATCCCTTAATTCAGTTTAACTGAAATAAATACAATATAAATAGAAGACTCCACAAAGTATATCCGCAAGTGTAAACAAATTATATTCATATACTGTATAGTGCCGAAATCATTTAGATATTAAACATATGCTTATTCATATACAGTAGCTTTCTGAATTTTATAATCAATGCACTTGGATGGATTGTGATTACTGACCATGGATTGGAGGGGGTGGTTCCAAAGAGTTTTGGAAACAAATCCATATTGTTGACAAATAAGATCAGCATATCAATTTTGGCATTGGTGTTGCTAGTATAGAGCTACTGTGCTGTACGGATGGTTCGTGATTCATTATTCATTATTGAGTTTCGGCAACAAAATTACTATCTCAATATTTCACCGACTTTCAATAGTTTTTTGAGGGCTCCCATGTGGTCACCATGTGGTCCCCATAGACCCCTCCCACAAAAAAGAGACTGGGTTCCACGTGCTTTCTGAGAGGAACACCAGGAAGGTAAAACACGACCCTCACCCACCCCGGAAACAAGTTTTAGTGTGTACCGTATGTAAGCCTGGCCTAAATGACATGCGCATAGGAAGAACTTCATTCATGGGGGGTTCTGAGAAATTCAGCGATGAAGGTGATAAAACACGGGAAAATTCAGACTTGGCCTAAATCGGTAAAAAGGCCCGGTCAAAATCATTATTCTACATTAACTTTATTTATGAGTAAGAATTTGTATTCCTCCTGTACACAAACTAACCAAAACAATACATATTATATGTATGTACCAATCCAAAAATTGAAGAGTTTATAAAAACGGCGCAAGGTTTACATAGCATAATTTAATGTGTTAGACTCACTGTTAACATTAGACGTCGGTCGGTTATTTACGTTTTTCGAAATACCAGTTAATTTCCTGTTAGTCCAATACAAGAAAAGTGGTGCTACTTTAGTCAAGGTATGACAACAGACGCTCTGTTTATCATAGTCCTCTGGATTACTCTTGTAATTTTCACCAAACACACCATATGGATATCGGTTGACGCACTAAAATGACTGATCATGAAGGTAGTTTTTGCCAAATTGGACTCCCATCATGCAACAGTCAAGTTTGTCCCTATTGTTCTTCATCGATTAGCAATAAGGTATATTGACGCACCTCTAGGCTAAATCTCTTATGCTACTAACATATTATGTACAATAACACGCCCCTCGGTCACATACATGATGCACACTTTTACAGGAAATAATGATCTGAGGTAAAGTGAACCCTGAGTCACTCTGGTGACTTACAATTCTGGTACAGTAATGCATTTGGTCACATCGTCATGCGTCAGGACTCACATTTGACTGACCATGACCGGGGTAGTGGGCGTGACTTGACAGTGCAGTGCATTATAGTATAGGCTAGTCTCCTCCATCCCAAATCCTGCCTCTGCACTGGTTTGTCAGAAAGGAATTGGCATTGTCATTTTGGAAGTTATGGCATTGATGGGAAAAGCAACAATTTATTCAAATCCCATCCATACAACACCCTTCCGTGATCGTCACCTATGCCTAACTGAACATCTAAAATTTGAAATCATGTTCACACCACTGGCCCTAGCCACATAATACCACCAACATTGTTTACAATCCCCCACCCAAATATATTTCGAACACTACATACTACAATACAACCTACTGTAGGGTGCAAAAACCAGCTTTTCTCCCATACCATGGGGTTAGGATATGTGTCACTAAATTTAACATAATTAAAATCTTACTTACGCATATCACTGGCACTACAGATGCTCGATAGCCTAGGCCTAGGATAGGCCCAAATGACAGAAGTTGACAGAGTCAATTAAGAATGGGTTAGCCATAATGACAGTATTATTTGTCTACATATATCCAAAGCACAATTCCCATGACCTTTCATGAGGACTCTTCATACATTTTATTAATTTATTCCTTGCGCGTTAGATATTTAGAGCCTAGCATAGGGCCTAAACCACAGTAACCATATCTAGATTAGTATTGACTAGACAGTGTCACTTCAGTGTCACTCAGTAAGTGCTATGCGTATAAGAAAAGCCCAGCTAGCGATATATAGCCTAGACTAGTGTGTTGTAGAAAATCTTAAGATAACTCGTTATATGCATCCGAGAATGAAACGATATCCTAGAATGAAACGGTCAACTTTTAATGTGGAGTCGACTAGACATGTATTTCTATGCTATATCATTGTGCTCCTGTACACCAAATTGGATAAAGTGGAGCACAGTGTTATTAGATGTTTCTCTATTCACTATGCTCATGTATACCAAATTGGCTAATATATATATAATTAGAAGTGCTAATAGCAATTTTAGGCCAATTACAGAAAGAAAACGCCACTGTGATAGTCGACAAGACGAGCATTCAAGTGATTATTACTTCGATGGAACCAACTACACCCACAGATATACTAACTATAAACCAAGACTCCGAGAAAAAGAACGCGGATGTTACAACTACGACAAACATAACCACAATCAGTCAACATGCATACACCAACAACCACAATCAAAAGAAAGAGGATTAAACTCAAATTTCACACCAAAGTTGTAATTGTAAATGATGACGATATAACATAATCTAGTGATATTGCAAATGCTTTCAATATAGTTGTTACGTCAGTATTATCTCATTATGTTACCAAAAACCTTACTAATGATATGGGTAGAAATGAATTGGAAAATATCAAATAATTTGTTGCAGAAAGACTACCAGAAGGAGAAATACTGTGCATTCCTCCAATAATGAGGATTTGTATAGGTATTTAAATTGGCTTGGTAGTAACAAAGCCACGTGTTTAGACGATTTAAATGCGTATGTTTTAAAAATAGTTGCACGTGAAATAAGTTCTATAATAACGTACATTATTTCCATAAAATTGGAAGAAAGCAAAAGAAATTCATGTGTATAAAACTGATTCAACGCAAGACGTTTCAAATTACAGACATTTCTATCTTACCGGTCTTATCTAAAATTATGGGGAACAATGTAAACTTTGCTGTGAACACATTTTGGAAGAATATAATTGATTACGGCCTATCCAGTCTGGCTTTAAATTATCAGGTGACTGGATGAAAGCTATTGATGATGGATTATTGGTTGGTTCACAATTTTTTGGACCTGCGAAAAGCATTTTATTTAGTTAATCAAGTGATATGATATTTACGAAATTACACCTTTATTGATTATCTGACCACTTCTAATAAATGGTTTAAGCCATATATATGTGGTAGGCAGAAATGTACTTATATTATCGGTGTCCTGTCTACTCTAAAACAATTGACATGCGGTGTACCGTAAGGGTCAATTCTTGGACCATTATTATTTTAAATCTATATTAATGATATGAATCTCTGCCTAAGTCATTGTCAGGCAAATATGTACGCATACGATATAACTGTTCACCTTTCTGGAACAACATCGACGAAATAAAAACAAAAATAGAACAACACCCGGCCTGCATACTTAAGTGGTGTAAATAAAATGGTTATTAATGCAAATCAAACTAAAACTATGTTATTTTGGTTCAAAGCAAAGGATAACAACTTTATGACAAGAATGTATGTTATCTGTGAAAGTCAGTGACACTGTCCTTGAATACGTTCAATGTGAAAACTTTTAGGGATACAAATTTGACGATAACTTGTCATGGGATGATCAGATTGATTATGCAAAGTAGTTAATGGAAGACTTACATTGTTAAGACGAATTAAGCCATTCATTGATTATCCCACTTGCATATTATATTATAATGGTTATATACTGCCTATTTTGGATTACTGCAGCATTGTTTGAGGCACTTGTAATACATATGTAATATTCAAAAAGTCATAAGACTGCAAAAAGCTGATGCAAGAATCATCCTTAACTGATCCCATCAAGATAGTTCCAAGATTATGTTTCAATCGCTAGGATGGAAATGTATTGATGATCGAATAAATGATACAATGATTAGGCTATTCAATGCATTAAATGGTTTAACCCCACCGTATCTTACCGATATATTGACATTGTTTAGTAATAACCATGGTCATTCACTTAGGTCTTCAACTGGAAACAATTTGTTTATCAATGGAGGAAAAACAGAATATCACAAACAAAGATTCTCTTGTATTTCCGCAAAAGGGAGGAATTCCTTGCCAGCTGATTTTACGAATGTTAAATCTTTAAAAAGTTTACACGTCTTGTCAGCAATGTTTAACTTTTATATGTGTAGTTTTATACTCGCCAGATGAGATTAACAATGTTACGTCTTTAAGTACTTTTAAGCGTCATGCCCGCAATGTGTAATGGTATCTTTGAAGTTTTATAATTCTAGCCTACATATTTTAAGAATATTTATTCTTTGAGTACTTTAAATCGTCTTGCCATATGTTTAATTTTGATCTTTAAAGTTTTATAATACTTGCCATCTGATTTTAAGAATGCTAGGATTTTAAGTATTTCTAAGCGTGTTACCGAGTTTAATGTTTATCTTTGAAGTTTTATTGTATAACATTTTTGCTTAAGTAGAGACTTTTTTTCTGATAAATGGAAGTTTTCACCCGCCAAACGAATGTTTAAAAAAACGCAAGATTTGGCACACAGCTAATAATTTCTGGGTTTAAACCCGCCCACGAACCGGATAAAGGAGAATCGCCCGATAAATTAGACAAACGCGCCACGAGATGATATGTTTCCGACAACAGGGAGACAAACGGCATTATTGTCCCGACAAACTGCATGTTTTTCCAGACAATCCCACGCGATTTGCATGACAGCAAATTATGTCTTGGGGGATCTTACACTCCACACTCCCATGGTGCGCCCTTTAGTGGAATACGGAAATCCTTTGTATGTCCCGTGTGATTTTATACGAAAGAAAAACATGTCAGTGTACTTCCACTTACAGTGTCAGCGCGTATTTACATTCAAATCTTCTCACTATCATCATATCGGACAGACTTTGTCATTTTGCCAAGTGTCCTGTAAGACGGTACCTCGACAATTTGACAAATTTTGACAAGACCTCACGTTAGTGAAACTTGACAACTCAACAATTATCATGACTTTGACGTATTGTCGGGTTTCTTGTAAGACAGCAACTTGACAATTTGATCATTTTTATGAAGATGTAAAGTTACTGAAACCCGGCAAATTGTTGTAACTCTACATCGCGTATGCCCTTTAAAATCACCGTAGCTACCCGATGATGTCGTCTATTTAAAAATGAGAATTGTCAATGTTTACCAAACCCAGTTTGTTACAAAAATGGTTATTATACAAGTAGTGATCAAAACTGGGCGATCGTTGCGAATTAATCGTGTTGAAAGTACCATCTACTTGCATGTCGCTATAGTCCGAGCTGATATAGTCTTAAGCTCCAAATCTTTTGAATTTTTTCGTGGAAAAAATTATCTCATGAGCACATGTTTTTTGTTTGTTAGGTCCTATACCTATATCATAGGTACCTGTTCCGCGACGATGAGAGGAGCGTTGCCCATCACGGACAGTAGCTATATACGTATACTGATATACAAGCCTAGCCATACCAGGCGCATCACTGTATTGGAAATCAAGAACCGAAAGTTACCATGGAGACCGATACAATAACAAATGACTGTAGTAGCCAAATAGATCAATTATCTCTTGTTTGTTCCCCAAACTATGTACACCCAACCATTGGCGAATCAATTTCAACCTGTGATTTTTGTAGTGTAACTTACCACATACAATGTGTGGGCTTAACAAAAGAACCTGCCAAAACAAAGCATTGGATTTGTATCAATTGTAGAAGCTTACCTGTAACCTGTAACTCTGAAATCCACCACCGATCGACTTCTTTCGGCTCTCAGTAAAAATGATGAACTTAATCAGGAATTAGAGCGATTAAAAAGCACAATATGTATCGATATTAATTCAAACGAACTTCGTATTGGAAAGTCGTACGCTGATGTAGCAGCCCCATATACAAGGACACCATGGCAATTTCAGTAGATAAACCATTGCAAAACCTAATAGGGGACTCCATGATCAGAGACATCTCAACGATTGTACTTTCGAAAATACTGATATAATTTGTAAAAGAGGGGCAACCGCGGACATGATATATGAAGAAATCAGCAACCACAATGTATCGGCTTATAACAATATGATAATCCACGTTGGTACAAATGACGGTTGCCTGTGAATCCGATAATGATGTAATTCTAGAAACCTTTAAAACCATGGTGACAAACATTCAATTATAAAGCCCACGACCTGCGTTGACGATATCTGGCCCACGCCCTCGTCGAGGTGAACACTGTATAAGCTTGGACAATTTGATCGAGCTAATGCTGAAGTTGGACTGCCGGTAGTCCACAATTTAACGTCGTTTAAGTATGCTGACGGTAATGTTGACCACAGTCTGTACTCAGAAGATGTCCACCTCAACAGAAAATGAAGCAATCGATTAACCGAACGTCTTACCCGCATACCAAGCATGCACTGTGTCCCTATTCCAACTACCCAGAACCTGCCCACCAGTCACAGTGTGAACATGACAGACCGTACTCCAGACCTACGAATTTCCGCCATCGATATCAACGTCCTATCCATGACCACCAAAACGAGCGCCCTCGCTATCAAAAACCTAGACCTCGCTGCCAAGAACATGAACCTCATCCCCGATATCAAGAAACCAGACACTACAGTCGACGAAGTGACCACCAATACCCAAACAATTTCCAAAGGGGTTGTTATAATAGTGACGAACTAAACCACACCACTACTGGTTGTAGGCACGACATGTCATTTATATGCAAAGCGTGTGGACACAGAGGACACAAATAAACGATGTGCACAACTCACTACTAGGACATTGACCAAGAAGAGAGGGCCGGTATATCACATTCCCAAGCCAACGGTAATACGCCAGAAAAAGTAATTAAATATAACAGAACCAAGACTAAGACGAACAATAGGCTGATAGGGGTCTCCATGTTGGTTTTATAAACATACACCACCTCTTTCCAAAAATGAACCAAATTGGAACACTTCTCACTTACGGGAACAGAAATGTCAACATGTTTTGTATTTTTTAAAGTGAAAATTAATGTGATCATGAAATTAGCATACCAGGATATAAAGTTGTTCGTAAGGACGGAGTAGGGAATGATGGGGTGGTCTTGTTGTATATGTCGATGAGGAAATCGAATTTTCCAGAAATCGATAGTATTGCAGTCATCTGGTTAGAAATTAAGCTTGCATATAAGAGTGGATAAATTCATTCCACGATTTGCTTATTGTACTATATAGTTCTTGCCAACATATAGTAAATATAGGTGATTTTAATTTGAATGCTTTTAAATAAACCAGCGAAATATGTCAAAATAAAATGTGTCAGTTTAACCTAAAACAAATGGTTGCACTTCCAACTAGAGTAACCGATTATACATCAACTTTAATTGATCATATGTATACGACGAACGCAGAGATGATACATAACGTTGATGTTCCGATAATCAGGATGAGATATCATTATCCTGTCTACTTTACCTGGAAATATGACATACAGAAGAAAAATAAAAATACACATACATCTATAACGTACAGAAATATAAGAAAAATTAACAAAGTATAATTTTTGTAAGATTTGAACAAGTGTAACTGGGAAAGAGTGATTAATGAAAATGATCTTTATACAGCACTCACCAAATGGGAAAACACATTACTTACAATGGTAAATAACTACGCCCAAAAAATAATTACCGTAAATGATGAAATTAAGATAGCTAAACGTGAAAACTAAAGAAAGTAATATGTATCGTTACTGGAGAAACAGAACAACTGCTCTTATTCGACAAGCTAAGCGAGATTATTTTCATAATGAAATTCTAAAAATATTGGCAATAATAAAGTCATCTGGCAAATCTTACGTAATGTACAATCTAATGACACTGCACAACAATTTCGTGGCATTAGCTAAGTTGAAAAGGATGGTATCGATATTACTGACGGAACGGCCATTGCCAATGCTTTTAATTCATTTTTCACCTCAATATCAACGAAGTACATACTACAAATAATACACAACGTAGTATCGCATTATTGAAAGTATATGTATCATCCAAGTTACCGGCTGATAGCCGTTACGGTATGCCAGAAGTTACCAACGATTTTGTGTTTAAGTATCTAAGTAGTCTCGATACCACAAAGGCAACTGGTTCAGACGAGATTAGCGCATACATTCTTAAAATGAGCGCATCGATTATTACGTCGAGCCTTACTCATATTATTCATTTTAGCATCAATCACAATATGTTTCCTTCCAAATGGAAAATGGCGAAAGTTATACCGATTCACAAAGGCGGCTCCAATTCCAATGTAAACAATTATTGGCCAATTTCTGTGTTGCAAGTTGTTTCTAAAATATTAGAGAAACATGTACACAAAACATTGTATGATAATATGGAACGATTTCAACTGTTGAGAATAGCACAGTCCGGTTTTAGAGAAAAATACTACAGACCTGCGAAACAGCACTATTATAACTAATGGAAGAATGGTTACAAAAATTAACGATGGAAAATATGATAGGATCAATATTCCTAGACTTAAAGAAAGCATTTGATCTTGTAAATCATGAAAATTATTTAAAAAACTAAGTATATATCAATATTCTAGACAGTCACTTGAATGGTTCGAATCGTATTTAACAGAAAGGACCCAATGTGTATAAGTAAATGGAGCTCAGTCGGATCCCATACAAGTATCATGCGGTGTTTCTCAAGGATCGATCATTGGTCCGCTATTGTTTCTTATTTACATTACTGATTGATTTATGTCTCTCATACTGTTATGCTGATATGTATGCTGACGATACTATACTTTTCATGTTTCGGGTAAGACCATAGAGGAACTTTCCATTAAACTTAATGTTGATTCAAATAATATTTATAAA
>WXZC020000816.1:0-10696 GCA_011317855.2 Paelopatides confundens | reverse complement strand
AATAAATATCTAATATAATGCTGTTCATTTGCTCAAAACCCTTGGCGGGTAATGGGTTAAATATGCTTCCCTTTGTCAATAAAGCATCCAAAATAGTGATATACCCCGTCTGTAAAAACTCCTCTCGTGTCCTTTTCCAAAAGTAACTACATGATTTTACGTATGTTGCTCTAGCAAGTATTATTTTTAATATCATGCAAAAGATTATACTGCCTCAAGGCACATTGTTAATGAAATTAGTACCAATTTGTATTTAGTCAGAAAGTGGAATCTTTGTGATATTTGTGGTTTCATTTTGACTACCTTTTATATATATATATATATAATATCTTAATGAATGTTTTTTAATATGTTTTGTAAATTAAATTAGATGAAATAAATAAAAAAATCAAACAATCTTGTATTATTCAGAAAATGTTCATTTGTGAAAGAGGAACTACCAGATAAAATGTATTTTCTATGTATTTTCAATGACTTTAATTATAAGTGTTATTTGTTATGTGTTATTTATTCGTATACGTAATATATATGTATATATTGTGCATGAAGAGGTAATGAACCTAAGGGCGTGATTATTACCAATACGTAGAGCGACAGGGAACACTGCTCGCAGCAGCAAGGGTATGGATTCCACAAGTTCCGCCATTGAAGACAATAGTTCACTTGATGGTTTCCATGTAACCTTATCTTGAAATAAAACGGTTGGTCTACTACACCTGCCTGTTACTAAAAGGTGTTCTAAATTACTTTGTTTATATATGTCTGTATGTCTCCATCATATTGTGCACAATTCGCACTTTAAAAAGACTTTATTTAACTGTTTGTTTGTATATTAATAAGTAACTCAATATCCACATTGGATCATACATTATCTGACTTTCGTTTTATATAGTATTCAGGAAGGCATTTTATTGTTCAACAGGCGCTGTTGAGAGCATATCTCAGTAGCCCACATAGTATCTAACGCCGTGGGACTATATGACATACACATAATATCGATTAAGATGTTTGCTCAAGAAAACGTGGTCAGATTGATACTTCTGATATCTATTATCAATTTCGGTAATTATGTAATTTGTCTTATTAAAAAAAATGATTTAGTTATATTAGCAATATTAAATCATGATATTATATATATATAGGAAGGTTTCGATATCAAAATTAAATACTTTAATCATTTTTTCCTAAGACGTTAATATTACATCGATTATTCATGTTATATTTTCTCTATTCATTAGGTATTCACATAATTATTTACAATGTAATCTACAATGTAGGAATATGTTCAACCTTTCACGCCTTAAAATAATTACTGCAGTCACAATGATTACGCTGATACGTACGTTTGAACTTGTGGTATGGATGATATACTTAATTAGTCTAAAAATAATCAAATGTCAAGGAAGGATATCAAATATTAGTACATTTTTCCAAGCGTTTTAAATACAAGTCATGGGTATTTGGAAATTAACGTTAAAAAAGAAAACGTGTCAGTTATTTCATATATATATGTAGTGTGATATTTTATTTATGCAGGACACAACACAGCTATCTTACAAGTAATCAGAGAAGGCGAGCACATTTTTCTGGAATGTCAACTGATTTCGTCACTTCATACCTTGGTGTATAAACACAACGAAACATTGTTGTTAAGTTACAGTGATGGCTCAGTTAACTACAAAGATGATCAGTTTTCATTTGAAGTTGACCATGACCTGTCGACGTCAATATTATCAAAATATACAGCTGATTTGGATGATGCCGGAAAGTACTCCTGCTCTCAATATGAAAAACGTCATGAAGTCGTAACATTATGGAATACTACGGTAATCGAACTATTTATTCAAGGTACTGTATGTACGCACCGTATGGGAACCCTCTGCTGCTTGACCCCCAATGTTTACACAAACACTACATTGCAATAATTAACCATACAAACTTGATATGACTACTTCGAGGATTTAAATTGTATGATGATTTGATTTATTAAGCAAGTAATATGCAGTATATTAGAGAATGGATATCACAGTAACATATTCCAATGTATAAACACGGTAGGATATGGACTGTACATGTATACATATCCTGGTTGTAAATATAAGGAGCTATATCAGTAACAATTCCCTGTAATTAGATTGAGTGTGCATACAGTGACTTAACGATCATATTCTAGTTCTTTAAATATATTTGGCTTAATCCATAACAATCCATAACAATACATGATGATCTGCGTTATATATATATATATTTTGTGCAGTAGGTAGTTAAATTGCTTTCGGCAGGAATGAGCTTTATAATTTCCAGTCATCACATGAAGGTATATATTTTATATATTATATATTATATATTTTATAAGTTATATATATATTGCATTTATCATGCTTAATATTTTCTCCATGATAGTATGTGGTAAAGTATTGTAACCGTATTGATTATGTTAAGAATGATTTGAACTACAAGGGATACAATAATGTAAAATATGTACCATGATTCTAAAACATATTACATTTCATTAACTCAGGCTATCCTACGCTATATGTGAATAAAGTTGTATCTAAAGAAGATGACTTGATCTCAGCAAAGTGTTGTGTGTCCTGTAAGCCAGCTTTGGAAGAACTTGTTTATACTTGGTCAATCGGGGATATACCAAGTATAAACAAGTTCTATACTTGGTCAATCGGGGATATACCAATTTTAAGACCATGTTCTACGCCAGAAATATCAAATAATGGATTTATCAGTACAATTTGTTGCAGTATCATGATACAAAGCCGTATCTCCTTTGATGGTCTACCGTTACGATGTCATACGGCCAATACGATAGGTCATGACTCTACTATTACGTTACATGTTAAATGTAAGTTATCTAAATAATATGTAAGTTTTATTAAAGTGTATTATCTCATGATGAACCACTAAACCCCTTTAAATGTTACTCTCAAACATTTCGAACATGGATTAATAACACTGGTAGAATGTTGGATCAATAAACTGTATTTGTTATAATACATTCACTTGTTACACAATGTATTCTACATTTACTTTGTTTTGGAACAGAACAATCCATCAAAGGGAATAATTTCAGCAGCTTGTTCATTTTGGGAAATGGACCAAGTATGCACTGTTTTGTGCTACTTTTGATGGTATTCTTCCTTACGAAATTGTCACCTTGATTACTCTGGTCTTTCAGTTTGATATCATAATTTTGCTGAATGATGTTATAAATGTTCATTGATAAAACAGGGATGGCGATCTTGGTTTGTTTCAACAGATCCACCCATTGTAAAAATTTCCTCTTCAAAATGGAAAGTCAACGGTGAAGAAGTAAAGATTGTATGTAAAGTACAGAGTATTCCAATTGCAGAAGTTAAATTACAAATGACAACAACGAATGGTGATTGGCAGACTGTACAAACACACGAACAACAAAATGAAGACGATGTGAACATCACCTTTAAGCTAATTGCTAACAATGATTCATACGGTTATTATCGATGTTTGGCCAGAAATACTCATGGCGAGTCGTTCTCGAATCAAACGTTAGTTTCGATGCAACTGGGGCTCATATCAGGTAATATATTTCCTCGTGCTTAAAATAACAATATTACATAATATATACAATATGTTATAATGTCTATCGTATATCCGCGAGCTCGTGTATTTTGTGATATGTTCTAACCAAAAGCTAAATTTCACAATTCCGAGAATGCACAAAAGGTAAGTATTTTCTTTTTCGAAGCGAGTACAAGATTAACACCGAACATTCTCAATCTTCAAGAAGAAAATGATTCATTAATTTATTACGAAAATGTTCTCTCCTTTCTTCTTGGTAGCATATTAACCTTCTTATTCGTTTATTATAATGTTTTATTTTTCGTATTTAGCTCCTTTGGTCTTCTGATTGGTTACATTGTGTTTCAACATGGAATTAGATTTGAAGAAAAATCACTAGTTCATTTATTCATAAGAATTTGTTTTATATTGAAAACATAAAGACGATAGTGTATCATCCTGATATATGACAAATGACTGTGAACAGCATTAACTATATTATGTTTTTTTTCCTGTTTCTTCTTGAATTATTGTATAACATCAAATTAAACGTTACAAAATTCCAACAAAAATTTTAGTAAATGGATACCCATTGGGGTGTCTTTGATGTTATTACGGTAAAATGAAAACCCACTATGAACAGGTTAAATAATGTAGTGATATTCCCTATTAAGTCTAGGATGTAAATTTCAACATAAAAAGTTTAATACAATTGTAATAAATACATGATTATTAAACATCAATTTATTTCATATTTTTGTTTTCAATAAGGTCAAGAAAATCACGCGACAACCGCCATAATACTTGGTATCCTTTTGAGTATTTTTCTGTCGGTAGCCTTGATGTTCAAAGTAACACAATCAGGTACTTTTCTTGATTATATGGTAAAGTCAGTAGGAGGTCAAGGGATGGTGATGAGGTGAGGGTGCGGTTGGATAGGTTTTGTGGTGGCCTGGGGCGTATCTTAATTATCAAAGGGTAAATAATATCTGTGTAATATAGTTATGATCAAATAGCTACCGATATTGTTTAAACTAATATATGTACCTCGTATCCAAGCCCCACATTTGAAAGAAACCTTACCAAAATATTGGAATTAAATAGTGGAAGAACCGCTTCAAATTAGTTTCAACATAACCTACAAATGCCCAAACCGCATTTCTTGTCAAACACCAATTTATCGTTGATAGACCTATCGAAAATGATGGAACATTTTTTGACAGTTTTTGCTAAATGTACTCATATAAGTACTATATTTTCCCCTACCCCGCATAAAACACCGATAACGCTGTGCTAAATATGAATCTGTATAGTTTGGTATTGAATATATCTTGTATTGATCTTGAACCAAAATGCCATTATATAGGCCTAGTTGGACCTTATTGCAACTTTGCTATAACTTTATTTTAAAATCACGGTCCCAAAATTACTTTTCAAGACTTATTTTCACTCTCAATGAGATGTTGCTGTAGCTGTAAGGACAAAATGTCCACCCTTTGTGTAATTCAGAAAATGGGAGAGCTCGGGTAATAGAAAACCGTGACGTCAGATAATGTACCACCTAGGCAAAATTATAATTGGTTCATATGTTATATGTGATTAATTCAACCATCTGGGGGGGGGGGGAGTCTGACGATTCCTTCCCAGCCTAATATTTGGTATTTTTTTCTTTTGAAAAAAATACTAGTGTGCTACCTTGTTTGAAAAAAGTTCGGCTCATGGGTTAGATGGTCAGCCATCTGAGAGGGGGATTAACATTGATGGTGTGTCTGACAATGCCTTCCCCACTTGTCATTTTGTTTGCTTTACTTTTTTATAATATACTACTGTGTTAATATGTTATGGGGTGAATTCATCCGGTTGGGCATGGGACTATTCAGGGTGGCTGGAACACAGACCAACCTCTGTGGAGCAGCTGACAAACATTTTGTGAAAAACTTAGATGCCCTGAGTAAATTTAAGTCGGCAAACAATCTGGGTGAGATTGCGTGAACCATTCTATCACTAGCTCCAATACTACCAATACAGTCCCATTGGTTTGGTCATGGGGTTATTTTTGTCTACATCCAACTCATTTATATACCACATATGTGCCTGTAAATTTCATTAATATCTCAATTGCTTTCCAGCAACTTGCAAAGTCAGACATGTTAAATACTCATGTCAAGTCCCCATTGGTTAGAACAGTTATTTAAATAAATACAAAGGCCTTACAATCTACTTTATTTTTCAGAAAAAGTAAAACATCAATATCGACTGTCGATTCATTTCACACGGTAAGAGACATCTCCTTTCACCATTAACAAACTACATCATTTGAGATAAAATGTTCATTCACATGTGTCGCGGATGTACTTTATCAAGGTATATGAGATTCACTACGGTTGTTCGTGGGGAAGGACACAACATAATCATGTATAATCAAGTAATGTTGTTAATGCTGTTAACGTTGACTTCATCATCCTGTAACGGTTCTTCATAACGGACCTTACATTCACGCCACAAGACTTCAAACTTAAAAATATTACCTTTTCAAAGTTGTGATTGTTCATTTGCTGTGTATGCAACTTTGAAAATGTTGTTTACCTCTTTTTCATTCATTTCAATAAAGTACAATACTCAGCAAATATTGAAGATTTAATGACTTGGAATATCTCATATCTTGTTTCTTTCTTAGAAAGGATGTTAAACAGATTGACATCATCGAATCAAGAGAAAACCATTCCTGTGACAGGAAAGATCGAAAAACGACAGGTCAGTATGAGCAACATAAGCGTCATCCAACATAAAGTTTGTACAGTTATATCCAATATCCACATATATAGCAGCCAAATCACAGAGTTTGCAAAAGGTGTATTCCAGTGATGATCTATATAATAATCTTGTTCATTAATTTACCATAATATTCAGTGTTAAAAATGTTTAAACTGTCATATTACTGTGTTCGTTGATACGCTGTACACATTTAGAACTTCATTTTGTGGCATTAACTGAACAAGCGCAAGTGAAGTAAACTAAACCCCGGTCCTTCTCACACTCACATTAGTGTTCATCTTTGTTACTGAAATGAATAAGTCTATCCGTACAGGTAATGTGTTTGAGGCAAAACTATATAATACAATTGCTATAAGTGGGAATAGCTGGATCTCGAAAGAAATTCAGAGATAGCAGTTAGGCTTGAGATAATAAAAGTAAAACAGCCAATATTTATTTTTGCAAAGCTTTCGTGCAATTCTAGCTCTTCTTCACTGATCATAAAAGTAACCATTTGGAAGGTAATAATAGAACATTATATAGAGTGTGAAGGACAAAAAGATAATAGCGAATTAGCTTGACCACAGTAATATGGTAGGCATATCGTTTCTTCTGTTCATACCGAAAAGTACTGATATCTTGAGATTTTGCTATCTTTGGCTTTGCGAGACTTGTCACTGAAATTACTGTTTTAATCGATTGCAATGACATGCAAATTGAAAAATATAATGGTTTGGTAAACTGAAATGGTTACTGCTATGTTTATCAACTTTGTTTGTATTGATGGCTGATCTATTTGGCGTCATTTTCATTGTCTAATTTTCAAAGTGCGTAAAGTTCTTGAAGGATTGAGTTGTATGAACTACAGTAGAGCAGCCTTTCTCACACTTTTTTGTCCAAGGGCACGGTAATCAATTGCCCCAACTTCTGGGAAGTGCTGATGTATTTGTATTTCGGTTCAACTATGTAACTTGCACAGTCTTGGGTGTATTGAATTGAATACAGTTATATTCATTGAATATACAGTTATTTTATTTGGTGGATTGATCTGCGTCCCGGCGACGGTCCGCGGCCCATTGTTTGAGAAAGTCTGAATTAGAGCACCATATATATCACACAATTATAATTAATTACTTGCAGCAGTAAAGTGCTCGATACAGAAGTAGAGCAAAAATATCACATTGAATATATATCACTATACTACCATGGTTGCTACCCTGGGTTTCACGTCACACACGTGTAACGATCTTCAGGCAAGTAAACGTTTAAAATGTACTAGGCAGGCTTGAAGCTATTTCTTCTTCAAACGTGTGCGGTTCGTTGGAAGGCAGTTGCCATGGCGACACAACGAAATTAGTTCTGACCTTTTATTGATGCGGCGACCTTTCATGCGAAGTATCTCGAGCTTTTCTTCTATACATAGGTTGCATGCCCCCGATTCTCGCTTGTATGTGTCAGATTGTTTAAGAATATCCCATCTAATTGAGTATAGTGTATTTTGCCTCTTCAAATCCCATATATATTTTGACAGTTCGGTTTCCTTTTCATATTTCTTGTTTCTGAATGACTTAGTGTGGTTGTTATATCTAGACTTAAAGTCCCCGCCGACGAGTCCAATATACGACCTGGTTCCGTTATCACTGCCGGAAGTGACAGTGGCTTTGTATACAACGGCGCTCACGACACATTTCCCGCGTAGGGGGCAGGAAGTTTTGTCCCTGCAGTTACATGTTATTCTGGGTTGTGGGGTTGTTTTCTTAATGATTTTGGCGTTATGAGATTTAATAATCGAATTAATGTTCTTCAAGCAGCTATAACTTACTTTTAGCGTGTTTCTGTTGAATATTTTCCGCAACTTGGCTCCAGGTGGGAAGTGCTTATCTATCAGTTTGAGAAATTTTGCCCCCACATTGGTTTTGACATTTTTGCTGTAGGGTGGGTTGAACCAGGTCGTCTTCCTACCGCGGTTTCTTCTGTTTCGCTTGGGTAGTTCCGTTTCTACCTCCTGATTTTGGGCGTATGAGATGGTTTCCTCATAACCGCTACTTTTTAATGCAGCGTTGTATGCTGGTGCTTTTTCATTGAACACGTCCTGGTTTGAAGATAACATAGATATCCTTTTTTCTATTGCGCGAGGGATGTGATTAATTACGGTTGGTGGGTGGTTCGAGTTTACATTTATGTACATTGGTTCATCGTTGGGTTTTCTGTAGGGTCGGTGCTTTCCATTGGCTAAGTTTAGGTTTACATCAAGGAAGTTGGCTGATTTCAGGTTTGTTTCGACCGTTATTTTGAGACCACAAGATTGGAATATTTTGATGATTTCCTTTCTGGTTCGGTCGGCTTTGCTTCCTGAATGGCTTTCCATGGCGGCGAGCCCGTCATCTCTGTATAACCCAACGCTGGTTACGGCAAGTTTGCTATTCAGTTCGTTTAGAATAAAGAGACCTACCAATTCACATATTTCTGCACCATCGAACGCCCCCATTGCAACGTCAAACTCCTTCTTGGTCTCTCTTTTCACCCAGGGGGTGCCCTGACTGTCGTACAGTAGTGATCTTCTTGAATGTAATATGGTGTCATACTCGATATCGCGGATTCTGCTGTATTGCTTGGCCCATGTAAGACATTTGGTCAGCAGCTCCTTTGAGATGGAAGGATAAAAGTCGACTATGTCGAATATCAGGAATGTGAGTTTGTCTTTATTTTTCAGGCCGTTGAACCATTTGAGTACAGAGGCGGTATTTCTCCACTGGTTTACATTTGTTTTTGTTCTGATGTCAGAGTTTATCCGGTCAAGAATTTGCTTACTCACTCGGCCCATTTCGGGTTTTGTCGGGTTTATCAATCTGCATGTCGGATTGTTAGTGAAGTTCTTTTTGTGGTCTTTTAGTGTGACAAAGGCTGGACGTTCGGCGGTTTTGCTGATTCTGTCTCTGATATTAAGTTTGTCGGCTATATCGTTGGATTTGTTATCGATATCATCGACAACGTTTTCATCTGCGGTTTTGTATTTGTTGGTTATGTTTTCCATAAGAAGCTTCTGATAGGCGGCGCTATCCATCTGGTAAATATTCCTCGTTTTATCGGCATGAACGAATATATTTTCCGATGAGTTGATTTTTCGAATGTCCTCTTTTAGTTTGGATTGAAACTTGTTGTTTACTTGCCGGAATGCTATGTTTTCCACCATATCCAGCATATCCTTTTCAAATTCAATCATATCCTCAATCTGCGGGGGTGTCCGTTTAGACTTGAGACCATACTTTTGGTCGTTAATTTGCTCGTCCTCACTGCTGTCGCATGACTGGACGGTATCCTTGTTATTGAAAAAGAATGCTCTCCACCGCATGCGTTTTATGAGGCTTTCCACTTTTTTCAATGAGCCTCTTCGTATACTCTCTACATGACGGTAACGGTATGCTCTTGCCTGCGTAGTCCATTTTAAACGTTTCCATAACGGTAGTAGTTGGCTTACACAGCTGATAATGATCAAGAGTGCTCGACTCGAAATAAATAAGGAGCTCTATAATATCACACAATTATAATTAATCACTTGCAGCAGTAAAGTGCTCAATACTGAAGTAGAGCAAAAATATCACATTGAATACAAGATATAATATAATGCCATGATTGCTACCATGGGTTTGACGCCACACACATTCAGTGTAACGATCAGGCGAGTGAACGTTCAAAATGTATTAGGTAGGCAGGAAGCTATTTCTTCTTCAATCGTGTACGGTTCGTTGGAATGCAGTTGCCATGGCGAAACAGCGAAATTAGTTCTGATCTTCTATTGATGCGGTCTTCTTTCATGCGTATTATCGAGCTTTTCTTCTATACATAGATTGCATGCCCCGATTCTCGCCTGTGTGTGTCTGATTGTTTAAGAATATCCCATTTAGGTATAGGTATAGGTATAGTTATTTTACGACGCTAAGCTGCCACATATTTTATAAGGAGAGTGTATAATTTATCCATAGTAGATTGTTTGTTAGGTAAAACAAAGGAATACAAATTACTTCCATTGATGTCGGAACTGTTTTATTTAGCACCCCTCTGGGTAATTGAGTACGCATGGGCAATCCCGAAATGGCATAACACTCAATCATATCTCCCATTTATCAATTTTAACAAAACCACCAATCTCCCTTTCCTGAAAAGAGCAGTTTGTTTTCTATCCCCTAAAGACATGAACAAAATCGAATAGTTTGATGCTTAACTATTTTATTGCTTTTTACCCGACTACTGGTGTTTAATTAAACTATGTATATTGATTATAAACCGACTTCGGTCGCGTAGGATATGAATGTTCAGATGTTAAAGCAGCTTTTTGAGTTGCTTCTTGGGATTTTCCGATTATAAAATTCGATTACAACGTTGTCAATTA
>WXZC020000815.1:0-10705 GCA_011317855.2 Paelopatides confundens | reverse complement strand
GAATGGTTTATTTACATTCACTAACCCCCCCCCCCCCCTCGCTCCACATACGCCCGTAGCTAAAGCGATGAGACTAATGAGCCCTTACTGAACATTTCACTTTTTACAGTGTACAGTATATAACTGACTGAATGGATATTAATATTCCGTATATTATATGTTTAAGCTCTATTTGGCGCACTCGTTCACATTTGGAAATATTAATAGTATAATACAACATAATCTTAATTATAAGAAACATAGACACTCAAATTAAAGTTAGTCTTCATCGAGTCATTCTGTCACAGTACTGTCATCGTCTGGAAAATCGGAAAGTACGTTGAGTTGATGACGTGATATTACTACTGTGGATTGGTGATGCCAAGAATACCATGGTTAATTTGTCTGTAATTGAGCAAAATATATTCAAGTGACGTAAGTGCTTCATTTATATTATGATGCATTGTATATTATACATAGTAGAACGTGACATTCACGTGAAATTCACTCTGACGATGACTGGCGCCAAGTCTGACAAGATTACAGCTTTTATTCAATACATACAGACTAGTGACCAATGAAACAATGGAAGAACAGTGCACAGACTAATACATAAGTGCAGAAATAAAACAATGCATCATGAAAATAATGGATCAGAAAAACAATGGAAGAACAATTTACATAGTCAGGAAGAATACATTAACAATGCATAATTAAAATAATGCAGCGGGAGTATTTTCTGAAGACATCCCATATAGCAGAGATGGACCAGGAAGGACTGTGGAGATGGAACCCACCTTTAATATATCCCATAGAGTAGAGATGGTACAGGGAGCACTGTAAATATTGAACACACCTTCCTACTTAGACTGAATAACTCAATTGAGCTTGATGGTGGCGGCGGGTGGATATCACCTACTCCTACCAGGAAGGTGGATCACTCTTTTCCGATTGAGAGGTTAATATTAATAATTATGTAGATTGTATACATTTCGTAACATAAATGTGTTATATATTATTTGGGCCATACTTTTCAATACGTGAAATAAAACGAAAAATAAAATATAATAAAATCTAGTTTAACGTGTACCCCCTCGCCAGTCCTCACATATGAACATGGTACAATCACATACACTCTTCGAGGCAGAAAAGGAGGGGCACCCCAAGGGTGGATGCAGCTGGGTCTTATTGGGACCCCCAAGATACTCACATAATAATAATAATAATAATATAATTGTTATTCAAATACATACCAAGTGATGTCACACCGACCTACCCTTCCTCCCCTCGCCATATGGTTGACCTTATTGTCGATCAATATAGACCCTCTATAACAACAATACTTCGCATATGTCCGGGAGCCCTATTTTAACATTTGTTCCTTGGGGTACGGTGGGAGGGTCGAAATGGAGGGGGTTACCCCTCCCCTTGTTATATATCATTTTGTACTTTGAGATTTAGATGGAGAAAATAAAAACGTTTGCGTAGGATAAGTTAACGAGTCCCCCGTATAATATATGTGTGTGTGGTAGGGGAGGGGGTTATCCCCTGCTCTTTGATAAATTGTTCATGTGATGTGGCTTAGATTCAAAATGGTGCTATCATTGACGTCTCATTTATATTCTACAATATTTTATTTTTCGTAACAAACTGTTGCGACCAGTGTACACGGCAATGGTGTCCTGTGAGTGGTTTAAAGGAAGGGTGAAAGAAAAATAAGGATACGAAATGGTCTCATATAGTATGCAAATGGTGCCATAATAGGTATATACGTACTATGTTGAATTAAAAGTTTCATTAATTGTTCGGTGTATTGTCACTACAATGTGATATAAATTCACACGGAGCAATGGTAAGTCACCTGACATGTGTGGTTCAAATAGTTCACATACGAGAAGAGTTATGCGAAGAATAAAATAGGAATGTTGAGGTCATCCACATGCAACATTGTGTTATATAATGGGCAAAATGGAGCCACATTATATGTTCTGTTGCTTTGTTGCATTTTGCCAAAACGCATTCAATTTGGAAAACAATGTTATCTGCTACAATAATAATTAAGGATGTTTATTTGGCAAGGAGTGGGGAAGGGTAAACGACCTGACCAGTGTAGCAGTAAGAATATAATAGCTGGATGACACGTGGATAATATCTTACCTGCCACACACCGGTCTGGAGATCCAGTCTCTGATAACGTGGATACTGTTATATAGCTACAATGACCTGACCAGTCTAGCAGTGAGAATATAATAGCTGGAGGACACGTGAATAATAGCTTATCTGCCAGACACCGGTCTGGAGATCCAGTCTCTGATAACGTGGATAATGTTTAGCTACAACAACCTGACCAGTCTAGCAG
Organism: Paelopatides confundens; assembly: GCA_011317855.2. Classification (NCBI taxonomy): domain Eukaryota; kingdom Metazoa; phylum Echinodermata; class Holothuroidea; order Aspidochirotida; family Synallactidae; genus Paelopatides; species Paelopatides confundens. The sequence goes on along the minus strand of WXZC020000815.1, from coordinate 8,367 downwards.
TAAGAATACAATAGCTGGAGGACATGTGGATAATATCTTACCTGCCACATACCGGTCTGGAGATCCAGTCTCTGATAACGTGGATTCTGTTTTAGCACTGATGAATGAAATGAAAAGAGATTGATATAAAGTATAAGTGTAGCTTTAATATTAGTGGCCTGGAATGAAATCATACAAGATTATATTCACTGGATTCATTTTATATGGTTCTCGGTGATACTTTCACATTGGCTGGGTATAGTCAACTGTTCTTTTTCGTTTGTTTTGTAACATGTAATTAACCATAATCTTTCGCATGATCCAGAAGCGAAAATATATATGTTAATGGTGAGATCTGCAATGCCTTATTGAAACACATGTTGCCGTGAGAGGGAACAATGAAAGTATATATGTGGTCACTCGGCGGATGAACTATCGGTGCATATCGACTGAGTAAACAGGATATGATATTTAGTTTATAGTTCATATTTTCAGTTATTTTAACGAGAAAGACTGCATGTAAACATATTATTGTAAAGAGAAAAGTATACGGGGGGTGAAATGTTTCATAAAAGTCAATCAAAAGTGAAATAATCGATTTAAATTTGTTGAGTGTAATATATAAGCGGATTATACTTGCTTATCAGAGTGTATATTCATATGTTTCCTGTACATTCTCATATTATATTCGTCATGATGGCCTAACTGATTGCCATGTTGTAATTTATCTCATCATTGTGTAGGACTATGCTCATGCGTATATCATTCTCTAACGTATTGGGAAGTCGTAGGTTTAAAACATTAGTGTATATACCAATGGGCGGATTTTCTCAAACAAATGGTTCACGATGTGAAGAAAATAAAACGTCAAACGATAATCAGATGACAGATGGGAAACGAGGGGTGTTGTTTTATCTTATTACATCGATATAAAATTTGAACTACTACTTTTTAAAAGTTATTATATTTTAATTGTAAATTGATATTATATAATGTGAAAATGTCACAACTATATGAATCAACTCCGAGGTCGCACACTGGTTACCACAACTAAGATGACAGTGCAATCGTTTAGCAATATATATTGAACCAATTCAAATACAAAATAAAAAAATTTACGTTGATATAAACACGATGAATATTCACTCAAACTGCAATCAGTCATTGCTAATAAACCACGTTCTGGTATCCATATTATCGTGAAACACTGAACTAAACTACAACCGTGGAATTTATGAGAGAAAAAATTGACGACATGTTTAGGTCATGTGATTTTGCGATGTATCACTAAACTGTCTACTCTAATAGACAGTAACAAATACCCTGCAAGGTCAATGGGTTTGTAATTTTACTTTTAGATCAGAATAACTCATGTTCACTATAGTAAGTATATTAGAGAGTATTATATCAGGGAATAATTGGTCGATTTGATGTACACAAATGAAAAGATGTATTATGTCAGCTTTTGTAGACAGAACTTTTACATTTTAAAATACTCTCTTTAAGCACTGTCAAGTAGTTTTCAATCACATATTTCAGAATGATGTATTTCTTTTCACAATGTTTGAACCCCTCGACAATAATTAGACCAACGAACATAAAAATAATTTTAAAAAACTGTGTCAACAGATTTCGTTATAAACAATGCCTTTCGATTCAAATATATTACTGAACCAGCAATCTCATCAATTTTAACCAACGAGAGGGTCAAAAAGGGAAATGACCCATCCGTTTGAGCAACATTTATAATTTGTTTAATCCAACAGCAAAGGTTGTAAATAAATATGTGGACCACCCAATGGCGGTGGCATGATGGGATTCATCCAGTGAGTAGGCTTCCCCAGTCCCCCTCAGTTAACTTCAGTAAAAATAAATAAGTGTATGAATATGAAAAATGTAAAAACATATATTTCTCTGCTAACTATTTTGGTTGAAGGTGTATTATTTTTAAAATTCAGCCCTAAACATATGTCCTCTTTAAAATAATCTTACTGAAATGGGTTCTCCCCGCCCCCATAAGAATTGTATGATGTCCCTCCACTTATCCATCTCCACTTTTGAAATTCCGCTGCCGCCATTGGATATAGGTTTTGCCAGAACTTTAAAATATTGCATATACAACTTCAACATAACACCGCATATTGGCCGGGCGAATATGAATCTAAACGACATAGTAAATTTATATTTGCCCAAATGATACTTCATTTGTTTCACAACTGGGAGAACTGTCCCGACAAACATCACGATTTTCCGTAGTTACATGGTTAATATGAACAGTGGCGTCACACGAGAGGGGATAGCGTGGGGAAATTTCCCCTCGCAGTCACGATGCTTACCGCCACCATTTCCTCCAGTTTCCCCTAAATTTACTTCAATAGTAAAATTAAGTGCCTGCACTTAATAAAATATTTACAAAGTTATATTAATATTACTCTGTTTCATGTATTTCATATATGCACATTATCGCTGACAGTCAAAATATGAATTAGTCATACGAAACATGTAAACACAATATGTTTCTCTGTGACCTTTTTTAGCTGTTAGAGTCCAGGAAATCGCATCTAAATGTGTATAATGAAAACAAATTTGGGAGACCACTATCCTCTCCAACCAGTGACTTCGCGCCTTTGGCGCTGGCGTCTTCGAGCCTCGCTCTCATAAATCGTGCCCCCACATTTGAAAAGAGCTGGTCAAAATGTCCCACTCCAACTGTTTGCTTGCCCTCCATCCCCTTCCTGCTTTTTGGTTGCCATTTTTCTTTGCGAAGGGCCAATCATTATTGGGTAAAAGTACCTCATTGTAAGAATGTGATTGATTGAATTATATCACACTTAGAATTTAATTTATCATATATCTGTTTATTTTTACCCATTCGCCATTTACGTCCGGAATTTCAAGTTGTAAAACTTTTACATTTGTTAATTATTCATATGATGACGTTATCTTACTAATACCTTCCACGTGTCTTGATTTCAAGGAAGAGGGAATTGATCCAACTGGAACAGTGTCAGGCAGTGTATGTCCATCATAGAACCTGTGGGGATAAGTAGAGTATACCATCGTGTAAGATGTAGAAAATGCAAAGGAATGTCCTCTTGATCACGTTTATTATTTACCAAACCACGATAAACAGAAAGCAGCAAGTAACAAGTAAATAAATCACATCTGATTTATCATTCTGATCAGGATGATTTATAATCACAATTTTGTTTCAATCCACAACGATACAAAAACTTTGAACTTGATGACGATAATTACAAGTTTAAACTACTCTCTAATTATGTATTGCTGATATACCGTCTAATCAATGACGTCATAATGGACTCTAGAAGAAATTAATCTCATTTAATATTGACTGATTTACTGATCTGAATCGCTCATGTCTGGGATTAACTTTGTACACTGAACAAATAAAAAATATATAGTCAAATTCACATAGTTATATAACGTGTGTACATTGTACAAGCCCTAAACAAGAGGAACAGTAACCAACACTGAATTCAATATTTAAACAATTCAATTGGGGGTACTATGTAACTAATATGGAAAATCGGGAAAGGATTTAAGGAAACGAATATTCAATTTTGAGACTCGTGTATTAAACACACAATTGTGCTACTTTGCAGTAGGTGCAATTCACTCCCCTTACTTTGTTTATAAGATATGGGTTTATTCTGCAGATATTGGTGGAGCTGGGGAATGACCCCCATAGTACGTCTCCCACGGATACACTAGTGGTGTTCATCCTATTTAGACCCCAAAAATAAAACCATGTAGGTACAAAATAATGCCATAATAAATGAGTTAAGAATACGAATATAGCTATTCTACACGTCCGAACAATTACAATAGCTCGTTATACATTCATTGAAGAGTTAATATTAATTGTCTATGAAAAGTGAGGACGCCTCACCATCCTATGAGAGCTTAAATACTTATATGGTATATTATTATAGTTTACTAGTCCAAAACACGGTGGTGTAGGCTAGCCATTTAACTACCATCAATTATCCGTTACTGCATATCCGCCTTGCACCTGGGAAGATGATAGTTCGGCACCCAATACAGGACACTAGCCGAATATTTTGAAATGGCACTTATTATTGTCTTTCTTGATGCTCATCGTTAAATCAACGGAGAATATGGAACATTGAAGTGATGGAGTGAATACCGTTGGGTTTTGTGAGGATTGGATGTCTTCTTAAGAGTTGTCTTAGTAATGAGTTAAGTTGATGGTGGAAATATAGGAATTTTATGAACAATATTTCAGCATTCACGTCTTCTTGTGATTGTTTTATTGAATATATAATTTAACGAATTTTACCTAATTTAATGAAATTTAATACTTTATATCAAACATTGTAATTATTTCTTTACTCATCCTTAAAAATGTGCGTCAAAAATAATTAAGTAAATTAATAAATATTATGTATCTTTTAAATAGCTTGTTTAATTAAAATACTAAATGCTGATTTGCAAAGATAATTTGTTTGGAGATTTCATCTACACATTTAACATTCTTTGAAAACCCATATCACATATTTTTATTTTTGTTATATCACTAGGATTATTAAAATCCTGCAACATTGTGTTTACATCTCTGGTTTTATCCTCATAAACATTCATGTCACTTTAAGACTCATCTATTCCTCGAGAACTGTAGCAACAAACTAAACAGAGAACGTTATTCTCCCACCTCCCACTCTGGCCCAACATCAAGGTAAATTATTTCTTATTAATCTATTTTATTTTATTTTATTTTATTTTATTTTATTTTATTTTATTTTATTTTATGTTATTTATCATATCATCCTACATAATTCCTTTAACTATGATCGCGGTATGCAAATAAATACAACTAAACTATTAAATCCAATCCGTTATATTAAAATACATCAGAGTTTACACCATATATTCCTAGTTAAACAATGATAACTTTCATTGAATAAATTGATGGTCTGGACTGTTATGATTATTCTAACATCTGTACCGGAATACTTACCACAGCTCCTTCAAGCTTGTACACCGCGATGAGTAATCTAAGATGGCCGAAAACTCTTCGTTATTTACTATCCTGTTGTCGCCACCGAACTGTAACTGTTTGAGTGTACTCAAGAGAGAAAGAGAGAGACCAGAATCCAGGATAAGGTTCATACCAGACTCATCAACTCTTGGAGAGCAGGACCATATACGCACGCAGGAGATAGGAATCTATAATGAAAGAATAAACTTACTGATAATAAAGTACAATAGTTTAGTTAGGATTATAATTATTATTATATTGTTGTTAATAATAACAAAAACAAAGAATACAATGAAATAAAACGATAAAAAACGAATAAAGGTTGTGTTTATTTGTATAGGAATATAATAAAGGAACAGAAATAAGAGGAATAAAATAAAAACAGAAATACATGAATTAGGTTAAAGTAGCGTATATTAATAACGTAGGATTAAAATATTAGTTGTAATGATATGATGAGAAGGAGATTAGTTAATGGATAAAGTAGTAAGAATAGATCAAAATAAGAATCCAATGAAGACAAATTAACTGAACAAATAATGAATAAAGTTTTGTAATATATAATTATAAGTATAATGATTGAAAAGTTATCGATTTATGGATTAATTCAAATAATTTGGATAACGGATTCAATTAATTCAGGAGTTTTTTGTTATTTATATTTTTGAGAAAATCGTCAAAGCATGAATAAATTTAACAGGATATTTAAGAAATGAGACGATATATTGAGATGAAATGATTAAAGAGTGAAAGGTTGACGAGAAGAATGGACGCAGAGATTGGGTATTATTTATATAATTGAATTAACAAATACAACTTATATTTATGTAACAAATTGAATTAACTATTTTAATTAATTATTTCAATTAGTTGATAATTTCGTGTTTAAAATATGTCTTCCAATTAAGTTTGTAATTTGCGATTTTTTGCATATGGAAATGTAACAAGTAAATTCTCATTTTTTTAGATTAAACCTTAGTATACCACTTACCAACTAAAGACTATACTCTCGATAATCTGTAATCAGGTGAAACATATTGTTATGCTGCACCCCTGTTACTCCTGACTTACCAAGTAAAGACTATACTCTCAATAATATGTAACCAGGTTCAATCTATTTTTTCTGTTGCACCCCTGTTACTCCTGACTTACCAAGTAAAGACTATACTCTCAATAATCTCTAATCAGGTTCAATATATTGTTCTGCTGCACCCCTGACTTACCAAGTAAAGACTTTACTCTCAATAATATGTAATCAAGTTCAATCTATTTTTCTGCTGCATCCCTGTTACTCATGATTATGGTATGATGATATCATAATAAATCATGTACCCCCACCCCTTAATTATAAATTATATGTAATGTTGATTTTTCATTTTACAGATATAATTTGTAAGTTGCTAACCATTCCAGGGCAAACAGGATGTTTGTGTTTAATGTGTAGGCTATTATAATTGATTTACAACTTGTGTTGTTTTAGACTAATATCTTACTTGAGAAGGAAATTTAGAAAAATTTTATTATAGTGTTTTCCTATTTATTTGTTATTTATAGCTATTGTTGCAGCGTAGTTTCCCAGCTAGAGAATGTATTCCCAAATGACCGATAAACCGAGCCAATATAATATTTGATATGACCTTTATATGGTATGAGGTTGGCAAAATCATTCGTGTACACAAAACCTCCCCTCACCACTTAAATATTGTGTATTGTTGAATTATACGGGTGTCATGTTTAATATTGTTAAAGTTTCTAAACAATTAACTGTTATTTTTCAAGTTTATTCCAATTGATTTACTCCTTTTGCTGTATAGGAATGCTTGTTCTCTTACTGGGGAAGGGAACTCACAGGTCATTGTTAATGGCCTGATGATGTGGGCTAATTTATATTATTTTGCAGTTTAATCGAATGAATGTAGTCTCCAATGTTACATTTAATTTGGGTGTGGAGTACATTGAACTGTTATCTCATTTTGGAGATTTGAATGTTCGTGCCAAAAACCACTTCCGATTTAATCAGCCAATCACAGCAAAGCACGTATATACGACTGTTGTGCGAACCTCTTTTTTGTCGACTACGGAAACAGTTAATTTAATTGGTGACTGACTAATTAGTTTATGGCATTCATACCCACAATATAATTGTGTACTGGATTGTATTTAATATATGATTATAGTAAACTAAGTAAGTAGTATGACATATTAAATGCATATTGATGTAGGCAGTATAATGGTTTAAGACTATCTAAATGTTTTAGGAACTAACCGTTTAAGAAACTTTAACATTAAGTTTATTGAATGTTGACTGGTTAGGCCATTTTGGAGCTCTTGCGTACCGATTTACTCCACCAGTACCATTTACTGTTCAAGTCACACCAAATTGTGACACTTTCTATATAAATTATATAGAATTCTATAGGATTCTATAAAATATATAGCAAATTCTAGAGAAATTTTGTATATATTCTATAGAAAATCCTATATAAATTATATACAATATTTGTGTAAGGCCTGTAACTACCTAAGCAGCTAGTGGAAGATTGCGGTTATATTTTAAGCCAGTGCAGATTAAGAGTCTACTTAATGTGTACAGTGTAATTCAGGTATAATTTGCCGGTTGGAGGATCAACGGGGTAGTCACGAACGAAATAATCGAGAGTGAGTATTTATGTATTCATAATCTCTTCAAACTTTCCACTTTGGTTGCTGAAGACATTTTCCTGGCAAGAGTAATCCCGACTAAAACACACCATAGAGTCAAATTTGATAAAATAGTATCAAACCGAAACCAAAATTAGCTTCCATTCTTTTGATTCTAATAGAAAGGTAAGTAAGTATTCAGTCACAACACTGAATTATTTACAGGATAATACTATTGAAGTACTTTTATACCTACCAAAAATGTATAATATATTTTTCGGACAGCATAAACGGATCATCAAACTGCAATTTATGTGTCTGTATACAGTAGAACTTACAGAAAAACATGGCTCTATATATTTCCATATGAAATGAATTCTGACCAGTTTGATTTTGACTGTCATATGCAAAATGCAATGAGCATACAACTTATTTCCCTAATAAAAGCCAAAAGTGCTTATAAAAGTCAGTCGAAAATCCATCGTTGCCAGGAGATTTCCCATTTGGCATAGAGAATAGAGCCAATCGACATTCTCCTAGGGAACGGGGACTACAACAGAGACTAACGTCTACATCATTCAAAATAAACTCAGGAAGGTCATTAATAAAACCGGTGGGATTAGAAGCAGGACGAGCATATAATGTAATATATATTTTGCGGATCTCCTTCAGAATGTCTCCACTCTTATAAATTATACGATCGCAATCCAGCTTTAATCTAAAAA
>WXZC020000814.1:0-10711 GCA_011317855.2 Paelopatides confundens | reverse complement strand
TATATATATATATATATATATATATATATATATATATATATATGTATATATATATATATATATATATATTTAAAATGGGCGGTAATCCGATCTATATACGCCGATAGGGTTCATATACCATATTTAGAGAGATGTAATGCCGACGTAGTAAGACCGTGGTGTATAACAATAATAACGACATAATGATTTACAATGCCTTTTTTTGCAACAAATTGATGAATTGTTCAATTAGTAATTAGTATATTAGTATTTAAACAATTTTCTGAAAAATGTTGAAATCAGCAGATGTGAGTCTCATCAATTCGACAATTGGCCAAAAAATGTTAAAAAACTTACTTACTTACTTAATTTGTCATTTTGCCAAAAAAAATGAGAAAATATAAAAGTGATAAATTCATCAGTGTTCTGCGAAATGTCAAATTAAATTAGTAACTTCTGAGTGAGTAAGAAAAATGAACATTTTGCAGAAAATTGTTGAATTACAAAGTTTAGTGGAAATTAGTAATTCGTCATTTATTTACAACATTTTCAAGATCCAACGCTAGTAGTCAATTCAATAATTTTCTACATTTTGTTTAGTACATTTAAGTCAAGAATTCAACAATGTTATGAAAACTTTTTAAGATATGTAAAAAGTGAACATTTCAACATTTTGACGGCACCTTAATAATTCCATGAACTTCAGGTGGGACCACTGCTGTAATGTTGTATTTATAGAAAGAGGCGTGAGATTTGGAAACAAGAAGGACCTTTGTTATAGCGTAATGAGCACGTAAAGTCAATCGAAGTTAATTATATTAAGTTGACTAGATGATAAGTCATATATTGAAATTATTAACAGTGTAAACATGAATTTTTAAAATTTGGATAATATAAATATCGTAATCAGTTTGTGTTTTTCGATGTGTCCTCTTGCTATGCATCTTAAGTTCTTAAGTTGCTGTGACGGAAAGCCAAACGTGTTATATGACTATAGTACATGGATATCTGTGTTTCATGCTAATGCTAGTTTTACCTTGTTGTTAGTTACAATTTCATATCTAGAATATATTTTAATTAAGTGAGAATTGCTAAGTAATTGACTAATTATTAGCAAGTTAAAGATACTTATTTTGTATTCGACTTACCAGAAGCAAGCTAGCCGTATATCAAGTAATATGGTAAGTGACAACGATTCATTAAACTCTTTAAGGATATATGTAATTAAATTAATTTATGTTAAGTGTGTTAAGTGATACCGTATGTAATGTACCTTCTAGCCTACTGGTTCCAAATATTGTGTCATGTAGTTTTCTTACCACCATTTGCGTGAACTTCTCATTTACTCACACTCAGTATTTACTCGCGAAAAAAACCCTCTTGAGAAACCCCTCACTTCCTCACTGCTATTTACTCGTGAAGAAACGTTCAGTTGCTCACTGTGATTCACGCGTAACAACCGACAATTTTTTTCTCACTGTTTTGTACTCATGTATGAGAAACACCTGGTTTACTATATCCAAATTGCTTGTAAGAAACTGAAAAATAAAAGTAGCATTCGCTATTACTCGATTGTATTATCACTTAAGTTCACTTAAGCAGTCACCGTTAAATATACAGTCAGGCAACACATTAATTATATTAGATAAAAGGATCATGTCATTGTCACCATATCATTGTCATCGACTCCTGACTAATTAATCACCCAATCAGCTCACTAACTACATTAAATAAACCGGTGAACTTTGTCAGTACAGTACAGTACAATACAGTGTGTGTTTTATTGCGGCAGCCGTTACATGTACTAAATAATGCACTGTATATGGATCTTCAAATAATAGCCAATATATCCAGGATTCACAGCCCCCACCCCCCCCCCCCACGCAGAAACTTTCATGGTGAAATTTCCTATTGACCTACTGACAACTCCTTCCCATATCCTCTATCCAATTTCAATAAGTGAAAAGCGGTTAATAAACACTCTACCGTCAGATACTCGCAATATGTAAATATATGAATATGTAACGGCTGAAATCGAAAAATAGTATTTGCATGATGAACTTGTAATCTGTAAGTAGCACACATCCATCTTATTCAAATTATTTCGGATGGTCGCTAGAAAATTTGGGAGATAAAAAAAAATCGCTGATATTTTTAAGAAAACGGATAACTTTTTTAACTCACATGATAAGAGTCTAGCTTATCCAGCTGCGTACGACTCTCTGACGCGTGCCCTGGTGGCACTATAAATTAGAGGTGTGTACAGGGGTACAACGGGCCCATATTGGTTATTTTAAAAACATCCAAAATAAGTGTAAAATATAAGTGTAATTCAAAATATTGAATCTAGGCCCCCCTTAAATGGAACCAAATTCCCAAAGGTCATAGACCACCACCCACCTTTTTTTTTGCAAATATCCCCTAAATTTATCAAGTTGTTTACTGTAAAATTGTAGAACATAAGTGTACATCAAAAATTCAAATGATAAGACCATTTTGCTTCTACTCCGCCTCACATGGACTCAAATTTCTCAAAGGAGAGGGACTGCAAACGATTACAAAAAAATACCAGAGTTTTGGAAACAGATATAACTTACACATCATTGGCGACCATCATTATTGCCTCTAAATATGTAACTATGACTAGTAAGATATGTTCATATTGTTATCCTTACCAACTAAACAATTATGTCTAAGCCATGTTATAAGCGAGTTTGTATGATAGTGGATTGTGCAGGAGTGGGCCATGATAATTGCGACAAGAGTTGAGTTCACGTGACCCAGTAGGAAGTACAATGATAGATTAGCGAATTCATTTTACCTGTACAAAGAGCTAGTATTTAAAAGGAATGTATTCAGATTAAGATCAAACCAAGGTCAAATAAGGTACGACAATCGTAAATGAGGAAAACCCATGATTATCTAAGTTGGCATTTAGCTTTATTTAGCCTTTGTTATATTGCTCAAATAATCATGGTTCGTATAGTCAGTGGGTTAGCATCAACTGGAGGGGAAACACGTGCTTCCCCCAACTATACCCCATAATTGAAGTGGATGCTCTCATCGGTTCAACCTGTTCCCTAACAGTTTCAACCCAACATTCAATAAAATCTTGTAGTTGCGGTTATTTCAATACCCAAGACAAATATTATGAAATTGTCCACCCCCCCCTCTCCCTTATGCTCCCTGTTAACAAGTCTTGGTCGACTATACTGGTCAGAGTACAAGTTAGTATTCACCTAACCATTCATACATGGTCAACCACTGTTGGTGAAAATAACATTCGGCTTTATGAACTTACATACTTAACACAATGTATGTTCGTAATATTTCACCTACTGTCTACTTCTTCTCGCCTTTTCTACAACGTGGGAATTTCCATAAGCTAATGTCAACTATGTGTTTCAAGTGTGGATTATTATTTACAAACAAATACAAATAAAATCGAGCTTGAATTTCAGGCTATCATGACATACACATTCAATGCAAGCTATAGTTTTAACATACGAAGCCGTTATCGGTCTTAAAGAGTGGCAAAGTAATACATCATTTAATAGATCTCTCGTCTAATTGTTTAGGGCTGGACATTTACATTGTAAAATATTTTATGTTTATGATGTTTAGATAAATGAAATAAACCACATAGTTGAATAACTTTATTTTTATTACTTTTTAGTACTTTATTACTTTGTGGATCAATATATGACTTTAGGTCCTCAATTTCAACTTCTTTAAATTTAAGCAAATGTGGGTGTCCCTAATGATCCAATTCTAATAACGTTAAATTATTTCCACATTAATATAAAATGTGCATCAACAATACAAAGCTACACACCTCAACCGAATTGCCACAAATTAGATCAATATAGAATTAATGGCACATTTGACATTCATCGATTTAAGATGATTATTTGTATTTACAAGTATGTAAACAATATGCTTCCCAATGTTTTCCTTTGTCTGGTTTATCCTATAGGCATAGTACTGATATGCTCAATCGTACTAGAAACAGCGAATTTTTCTTAGTCACTGTAGGTCTCGTTCTGTATATGGAAAATATCTCTTAAATAATTACTATTGTAAATTATGGAAAGATCTTCCAAATGACATCAGACAACTAATGTCGTTTCCTGTTTTTCAGAAAAGACTAAAAACCTACCTACTTGCTAAGTACTAAAGCACTCTTTTTGACACGTGTTGGTTGTATTTGTGTACATTTGGCTTTTCTTTCTTTTTTCTATTCATTTTTTATTTATTTTCTTCACTAATGTTGCTAGCTCTGATAAACATTTCTATAGTACCCTGTATATACTTCATTTTGATGTATTTGTATTTGCATACACGAAATAAATAATAATATTGTGATGAACCTATATAGGAGCTAATTAGTTCATAGTGTACGTACGGAGCATTAACAATTGCGTAAACCTGCATGATAATTGGAATATGTAGGTTAATGCAATGTTAATAATGAAACGCGCTGCCATATAATATAATGTATAAGTTAAACCAGATTAACATGTAACCTAATTGTGGTTTGAGTACTATCTGTTATAGATATTTCAGGAAGGTCTGCGGAAAGAGTGTCGCTGTCATTTATTATGTAGGCTAGTTAAACTACTCGATATGCCCCTTTTAGATATTATGTACGCATGTGATGTTTAAAAAAACAAATACACCAGTCTGCATTGAAAGCATGGTTCGGGGTTTCATTTACAAGTTAGAATGTTATAGTAGTTTAATGATATATATAATACACCAGAGTCACGTCTTCCATTGTATCTCACAATATTTGTTATGAGAAAATTGATTTCTTGCCGACCCTATAAACACCCTAGTTATAAAGTAAACTATATCTATGCGGTGATACAGTTTGATTTGAATGTACTCTCAGCCTCAGGTAGATAAATGTGTCTGTACGATGATAACGTTTTTGAATGTACTTTCAAGTAGATGAGCGTCTCTGCGATGATAAGTTTGATTGAATGTACTTTCATGAAGATACATGTGTCCCTGCTATGATAAAGTTTGATTGAAACGTTCAAGTATATGAATGTGTTCCTGCGATGATACAGTTTGATTGAACGTAATTTCAAGTAGATGAATGAGTCCCTGCGATGATACAGTTTGATTGAACGTACTTTCATGTAGATGCATGTGTCCCTGTGATAATAACGTTTGATTGAATTTACTTTGAAGTAGATGTATGTGTCTCTGTTGTGATAACGTTTGATTAGTCTTGTAAAATCAATTATTTTAATATGTGAAGACCTCTAATGTGGCCTCCTATTTTACTGTTTCATTTGTTTCAAAAGATGGAATATTAGTTATTTTAGCGAATCGAGTACGGTAAACAATACATTTGACAAATAATTAAGCAAATTGAACTCCAGAAATCTTTAACAATAAAAACAGAACTTAAACCACCATGAATAACATACTATAAGGGCCATTTTACATGCGAAATAATTGAACACTGCTTCGCCATTTCACACCTTTTAAACAAAAAACCCATAAAATATTGACCTTCGCATAAAAAATAGTTTCATGTATGACTAGTATAGAACATTTTCTTGTGTGATTAACCCATTGGTGAAGGCTTGTAGGCATATATTATTTTATATTGGGTGACAGTAGCTCCACCGTACTACGACAGTTTGTTTTATAAATTAAAATATGACATATACAATTTTGAACACTACAAACATTATGGTGTCGACACATATTCTAAAACAACCGCGCTACCCCATCTGGAAAGGCACATAGTCCTATAAATTATTAGCTCCTTTGTGCAGCAGTTTTGAAATAAGGTGGTGCCTATTGACCCAGGAGAGTAAAGAATACGTTTTCACTATTGTCCCCTCACTATTTACCTGGTTGTCATGGGAATAAAAATCAGGCCATGACAGCTGAGCAGACAATGACATATGGCAAACACAGTAACAGTTTCCTTGCAGTAATGATTGAAGTGTAACATCAATTCATCAAATGAACCAAATTATACATTGATGCCCCCAGTAAAGTCAATTGTGCAACTAGGCTAGCCGGTGTTGTTTCCTATTGCAGGCGTACGTGTAGAATGTGGTGTAATTTGGTCATGGTTAAAATTATGTAGGCCTAATCATGAGCTGATGGCTCAATAGCCACAACGTCAAATAAATCCACAGCACAGCAGAAATGTGTTGAGTCACTCTCACACTAGAGTTCAGTCGGTTGGGATCGTTAATAATACATTTATCAGTAACACCGTAGTTAACAATAACCATATCTTGATCGAATAACATTAAATCATTTATAGGAATCTAAAATCCTATTATTCATTGGCCTATAGTATGCCATAGTAATATCATTTATATAGCTCAGGTGCTAAGGGAATATCGTCCATGCTTGCGACAAAAACATAAACAAACTGTATTGCGTTTGTCCATGTATGCGAAAGAGTGTGTTATTTGTCATACTGATTTAGCCTACGTACTTTTGACTCATCGACTATAGACGATCTTATAAATTAATTTTAATCGACAGTAAATCATAACTATTATAAACTATCAACCTACCTTCAGCTTACATACATACATACAGCATTATCTGAGTTATTTGGTGTGACAGTCGCTATATGACATCGTAACCAGTGCCATGTTGATTGCAAAATGGCAAACGGTACAATTTGATTGGCTTATCGCGACCGAAAACCGAGAAAAGTATTTAAGAAATGACCTGTCAGTTTCCATTGATCCTTAGCAACAACAACTTGTTAACGTTAACATTATTCCAGACATCATATACATTAAGTTCTTTGTCCCCTTTTAGGGGTCACGGAACTGAACGATAATCGAATCCATTCCACGGTCTAGATGTAGACAATGTGATCATACAGGGCGATTACAGAAAGTACTTAACGCTTCTAATTAATTTGAAAACCCATCTCAATATCATGTTCTTAACTATATACGGTTGTTTGAATTCATTTTTTTCTCCAGATACTGCAACAATACTACTAGTAACACTAAAATAGTACTAATATAATACTACATTAACTCTACAGTAATACTAGATCAATACTACAGTACAGTAATATACTAATGTAATCCTACATTCATTCTACAGTAACACTACAGTAATACTATACTGTAATACTACATTAATCCACAAAACACTTCAGCAATAATACAGTAACACTACAGTGATACTACACAGCGACAACACTGAGTAACGTTATGATAACACTGTTGTAACACTATATTAACCGCTATACAACCATACACCACATATACTGCAGTGACGTACACTACAACAGTACTCTAGTTACACTCTGTAACTATAGAGTACAACAATATCACAGTGACACTACAGTACTTAATTGAATCGAGTGGAGTTCCTCTGAGTGTTCTAAAACAGGCAATGTTGTATGGATAAGTCAAGTTGACCTTAATTGTTGTTAAGTTGATTTTAATTGGTGGAAATACATCACTTATGATGACGAAATAAGTTAGCATGAATTTTTCAATTAGTTGCTCCGATCTTAAAGACAAGCAGCTGAGATTTCAATCAGAATATTACACATATTGTTACTTCTATCATAGTATTAACACAACAATTATGACATCCTGGAAACAAGCAAGTGTCATCCCAGTTTTTAAAAATGGCTCTAGTCTTGATGTGACAAATTATCGCCCTGTCTTACATATATTGCCAAAGATCATCGGAAAACACGTTCACACTGCATTATATTATATCAATACAATATTTAAAAAGTTACGCAATGCATACAATTGTGGAAAGTCACTCGTGTTAAACAGCTTTGTTTATTGAATATTGCTGACAACTGGGTGGAAATTTGTGACACGGGATATTTTACAAGTCTTTCTGGACTTATGACAGGCATTCGACTTAGTTAATTTTGGCATTTACTGCAAAAAAAATACGTTTTTATGGTGTTTCCATGATAATGAACACATACAAGTTATCAGTTGAGATAAACAGAAGTATTCTTATATAAAACCATTGAGCTGTTCCGTAATAGCTCCATATGCAAACGTAACGTATGGAAAGTTACTTAGTGTTAAAATTTGCCAAACCGTATCAGGATCTTGTCGATTATGTATGCAAATAGTCCACAACAAGTTAGTAACTTTAATAAGAATACAACCATTTCTTGATAATGACACATATATATTATTTTACAGTGGCTATATATTACCAATTTCAGATTATTTTAGTATTATATAGGTAAATTAAAAAAAAAGGTAAAAAATCATACCTTTACAAAGATAGCTGCCAGGCTAAGTTTAGATGATACCTTTTTGGAACACATGTCATTTGAGCCTTTTAATAGTTTGAATTGGAAATCAATCAACACACGTATACAAGCACACCGACTATATGGTATATGTAAATGGTCTAGCTCCTCAATATTTACCAATTTGTTTCAATTAACTTACAATCAGACAATGGTGGACTTAGATCCACGGCCTGTGAAGATTTATTTCTAAGAACCGTAGAACCGAGTACCACTGGCGAAGGTTATGCACATATTGCAGCAACACAGGAACAAATTACCTGAATACTGCAAAAATGCCAAATTATTATATTGTTTAAAGCTTCTTGTAAATGAAAACTGATGATTTACTTTGAGTGTTTATTAACGTTCTATCATGATATATTTTACTGTATTATATGTTTCCATTTGTTTTAAACATAACTTGACTTTGGCTTTATAGCTTGTTGTTTATCTTTAGCTGGTTTGGTATGTTTCAGTTGCCTTTCATGATATGATGGTGTTTGAATACATGTGTTTCATTTTCGCTTTCCTTTTTATCTTATTAATTTTCTTTTTATATTTTTGATGTATTACCTCGGTAAGATTAGTGCGCTAACAGAGTTTACCTTCTATGAAATGTTTAATAATACAAATAATAATTTCACATTAAAAAGCTACAATAGCAAGGTAGGTAAGACCACGAAAAAGCGTGGAAAATGCTCTCCTCCCTCCAAATATATATCTTTTATCCCTCAATTTAAATAGGGCGTGTAACAGTGAAACGAAATTAATACAGCACGTTTGTAATAATTTCAAGTTTTACCAAAAATATTACAAACACCTTGTAGTTCTGTTGACAGAAATTGAGTCTTATTTTGTGATATTTTAACACATTTATATTATAGTAATCATTACTTTACAATTATATATCCCTTACTCCATATTTTATATTGCATCATGTGACATTTTCCCCTTCATCAACACGATCGCTACGTGAGACTAAGTTCTATCAAATCCTCAATATGATCAGTGTGAACCAGCTAATATGGTATTATAATTTTACTAGTATTGATCTTATAAAAAATAATGTTACCATGAAGCGATAACGATTTAACTGTTCAGTCAAACCCACTCTGATCTATCAGATTGTAAAATTACATTTCCCAATTATGTAACATGTCATATGGCCGAAATAAATCTCTCTTCCGGAAAAAAAATGCCGAAAGAAATAAAAATAAATATGATAATTATTTAGTACACAGTATCGTTGAGTCTTCTTATGTCAATCATCAAAACATTCAATCTTGACAGACACTTTAAAAATAGTTATCTGCTTATTGTATCGTTAAAGCGGAAGCCCCATAATTCGAGAATACTGCTTGAAATTAACATTTGGATATGTTGATATCTATTTTCGTGACTTTTTAGGAAATTTTGTTTTGAAAAATGTAAAAAAAGGACTCCGAAAAAAACACATTTTACAGCTTTTGTACATTTTTATTTCAGTCACCTGATATAATAATGTCATTGGGGTAACCATTCACCTGTATACATGAATTTGTATGGAGCATGTGTGTTACTAAAGGTACATTAAATAATTAGAATATTTCGAAAACGGCCACATTTTTTTCAATTAAAATCCCCCGACGATGTGTAGTAGGGGGATGTAGAAACATTTCTGGCAATTAAATCAGTTTCCACAGGTTTCCCAAGTGAAAGAAAATCAGACGATCGTGTGTTAATTTTTTTAAATTTATACCAAATGATTTCGTTCTTACGGACTCTGCTGTCATATACAGTGAATATTTTAGGTAAACAATTACACTACAGTCATTACTTTGAAGATAGTTTGAATGACTTCTCGGCGACAGAAGAGCGAAAAAAGAAAACGACCGCATATACAAGCAAACTTTCATCCTCTTGTATTTTCTTTGCAATTTTACAAATATCAGAAGTTGATTGGCATTACAAGTTACTGACTACGCCTACAGCCTGGTTTACACCAAATATAAGACTAACTTAGTCCGTTGCAGTGTACTTAACACCAATACTAGAGTACCGGATGATCAAAACCAGAGGAGGGACTTGTACAGCAGACCACTATTACTAGTAACTACGTTGTTGTATATGTCCCGTTAAGGCTACTAGCCGGACCGATTGCAATTTATTTGTACTACTATTAAAACTAGTTACTGTAAAAAAATCCATATTACGAAGAGTTATGAGATATCTACGTTTGAATGGCTCACAGCTTCAGAAATTGAATTGGATGACTTATTGTTACAATTATTATAGACAATATCGGTTTATCACTAAGTACATTAATTAATCTATTTCGCAAGGTTTGAAGCAGTCTTAAGCATGAGCCTTTAGCTGTACCGTAAATTTCAATGACGTTAGTTATAGTTATAGTTATTTTACGACGCTAAGCTGCCACACATGTGGGAAAGCCGAAGTGGCTTGTAACTTACA
>WXZC020000812.1:0-10712 GCA_011317855.2 Paelopatides confundens | reverse complement strand
CCCAAACTACTCCCATGGACCCTCTCCGCACAGTCACTAATCATATCTAAATTTTCTGCACCCATGTAATAAATTCATGAATCCGCCCCGGGGATGAAGCATGGTCATATCGAGTTAGTGAAACTACGGTGGTTCTGAAGGGACATACGAGATGTAGAGTTACTGTGTTAGTATAAGACGTCATCACAACAATTTGCCGAGTTGTCGAGTTTCAGTAACTTTACATCTTGATCAAAATTATCAAATTGTCAAGTTGCTGTCTTACACAAAACTCGACAACACGTCAAAAGCATGATAACGGTTGAGATGTCAAGTTAGAATAACATGGCATTTTGACAAAAATTGTCGAGATACCCTCCGTCTTGAACGAAACTCGACGACACGTCAAAAACATGATAACTATTAAATTGTCCAGTTAGACTAACGTGGCACCTTGACAAATTGTAAAATTGTCGAGATGCCGTCAAACATGACACTCAACAAAATTACAATTTGTCCTATATCATGTAGGCTACTTGTGTATACTTGACAACTCAATTTGACTTGATCAAGTTGGTCCCCGACGTTATAATTTTGAGAAAATGTAATAGGGATGGTCCTAACGTAGAGCAGTGTATTGCTTCATGTCACGGAAACAATAACACGTGATAAGCGGACATAATAGCACTTAACTAGAGAAAATAGTGCAATTGAAGCCAAACGTGACAGAAAGCAGACTATACTGAAACTTAAATGAACAATCGTTGACAACATGGCCCGCTATATATAGGCTACTAGTCTTGAACAGTTTTGTTGACTTAGTGTGCCGACTTAGCTGGTGCAGTCCAACAATTTGTTTGGGGCAGAGAATTGAATAGAGGTACATGGAAATGACTTGGGGTATATTGAGTAATTTAGTAAGGTTCACTGAAACTTTTATTCCTTATTTTGGGATGGTCAGTAAGTATAGTTTTGACCAAGGTATATCCACCCCACCTCCGTTCCCCCTACTCTGCACTGCAAATTGATGCAGTCACTCAAGTAGGGGGTACCTGAATTAGCCAGCGACGTCAATATTTTTCATGCGAGATGATGAAATAAGGTGGTCTTGCAATTTATTTTGGGGTGGAATTAGAGGTTCACTACTAAAAGCTTGTGATTATGCAATCGCTCATGAAAACAAATGAAGAAGCGGAATTCACCAGAGGTAGTATTTTTCCAGGCGGGTTATACCGATGGTCTGCTTGTAATATATTTTCCGAGTGGAGAAGAGTGGGTCATATAGATTTAGGGTATCATGAACAAGGTTTAATATAATTTTCCATTTTTGTAGCCCACACCTAATTGTGATTATGCAATCGCTCATGAGAATGAACGAGTTAGCTGGATGGGGTTGTATAATTTTTGTATCACTAAATGGTATATAGTATGGCCCTACCTATTCCCCGCAGCAATCGAAATTACGAACAAATTTCCTTCATCACCATCGGACATGTAGAATTATGGCCACATTAATACCACTCGTGACTTTAGTTACCTTGTTCCTTTTCATGAGAGACTGAGAAATGTCAAACCTCCCTCCCACTGCTCATGAAAACGAACGCGGTAGCTCAAGTAACCAGCGATGAGTCCATACTGGTTATACCAGATGATGCTGATGAAAAACTCTTCAACTCACAAAAAAATTTCGGGCGGAGAATAGTTAGGGTTATGCTATATATATTTTGGGTCAATATGTCATGAGGTAGCTGAATTCACCAGTGACAGCAATGTATCCATATTGATTATGTCCGGCGATGGAAACTGGTCTTCTTGAGACTTCTTTGGGAAACACAGATATGGGGTTAGTGGAATCGTTGCATGATATATATCGAGAGGTTCACTCTAATTCTTAGTCCCCCCCCAACTAACCCCAGCTTCCCCCTCCCAAGCGTTCCAACTCCTCTCATCTACCCCCTCCTTGTGAAATTGCATACAGCTAACTAAATTCATCTCACCCCCTCTCAACAGCGTGAGTGGTGTGTTCTTCCGAGACTTATCTGTATTATTTTCCAAAGTGCAAGAAGCTATTACCCACAATAATGTTGTGACGATCAA
Organism: Paelopatides confundens; assembly: GCA_011317855.2. Classification (NCBI taxonomy): domain Eukaryota; kingdom Metazoa; phylum Echinodermata; class Holothuroidea; order Aspidochirotida; family Synallactidae; genus Paelopatides; species Paelopatides confundens. Next base: position 8,636 of record WXZC020000812.1, on the reverse strand, counting down.
GGTGAATCTCTTATGTCATATATTTTCCATACACATTTGTTAACAATTGTTTACTTCAAGTTTGGGATCTATACTGTTTTCTTGCATTTTGGGAAATAATACAAATTAAAGAACAAAGCACTAAGTTAATTGTCACGATACTGCTTTATTCTCAATAAAATATATGAATGACAAGTGGTTAAAAAACATGGAAAGATGGTTGACACAATCAATGCAGTGAAATGTTGCTTTTGAATTATTTCTACACTTTGTATGGCTGTTTTCTAAAATAGAAAATATTGCTAAAATAACGAAAAGCAATCAGAGTTACATTACGATGAAAAAAATGAAAGCGACTTAGAAACACCTCACTAACAGTAAGCGCAAATGTGAATTAGGCAACATGCGTGTACACATGTAACATATGGTCAATATCAAATTTATTAGACCCAGATAATTAAAAAATAAATAAGGTGGCACACTACATATATGTATACTTTGACGTATTGATTAACACACATATCAAAATAACCGTTACCAATTTTAAAATAATAAAATAACAATAAGGTAAAGTGTAGAATTTCAACTGATTTATACCCTGGGCACTATAGTGTTTTATAATTGTGACAGTGCATATGGTATTGCATGACCTACATCACCCTGTTGTTATGATATGCCTCGTATAAACTGCTTCAGCCCTTTGGGCGCTTCAGCAAGTTAGGCAATCGGCCTAACCGGGGACTCAGAAATGAGGTCAGGAATATGAACTTTGAGTGCCGGGTCGAATTTGAGGGTTGGTTCAGGACTTTTTAGATCCATATCCAAGCTGGCCCCCACTCTGATATTTTAGCGCTGAGCATCCATCAGCGTAGCAGTAGGTCACTTTTTTAAAGTCTTGGCAATGCCTCGGCCTGGAGTCGAAATCCAAACCTACCGGCTGCGAGGTGGATGCTCTACCACTAGGAAAAACAACAGTCGGTACATACAGCACCATCTTCTTAAAATTATATTAAGATGAAACAGGTGTATACATACCAGACTAGTGCCTCCCTAGAATACCAAATTGATTTATTTGCGCACTCTCTAAAAGTTAATATGGCTTGGGGCATCTAATATTGTCACCTGCAATATTCACATACCTGTACAGTTTTAGTAAAAACCTGAACATGTTCATGCACTCAAACTTAATTTCTTGCCCTTCTTCTCAAATAGTATGGTTTACTCTGCAGTTGTCACCTCTTTATTCAGACTCACTAGATGTGGACCCCCTCCCCCACCATAGAGCTTTCCTTATGTTCCATTGATGTCCTCCCATAACCTTAGTTTTGGTCATATGTGGCCCCCTAAAGCAAGAAGCCTGGGATTACCTTATTTTCCGCCAATAACCCCCAAGAATAGGGACCTGCACAAGAGATGGATGCACATTTAGGCTGCATCAAATTGAAAAATATAGAAATAAAACAGTAATGTGACCCTTTGATATCTGCTGACTTCAAATGACCACCAATACAATAAATATGTAGGTTACAATCTGCAAAATATTTGTTTTCTTGCATTCAATATACCAAATCCACATACGCACTAGTCGGATTACCTCATCTGGACATTGGCTTCTTGGACTCGGACTTGGACCTACTAGACTAGACTACAGCCCTGTTATGAAGTAGGTTCAAGTTTATTATCTTGAGATACTGCTTTTTATATCAACGTTGGTGAGAGAAGAGCTGGATTCCGCAATAGTGGAATTCCTGTTCGTAGACTGACGCAATAATGAGAATATTGCTTCAGCAGTCATTTGCTAAAAACAAGTTACCAATATTTCCTTCTGTAAATTCAAACCAAATTTACTTTGTATTGTCATAATACGGATGTTTTCTTTGTCCTGAGAATACCACTTGAAGAGAATTAACTACAAGGCGGAAAAAACATGTGTCGTTATATAAACTGGGACAAAGACATGATGACATGATCGTAAACGAATTACAAAATGTTGCTTAGTATAGGTACAGTATGCTTATCATGTACAGTGAAAAGGCAATATCACACGAATTTGCTACAAATAGGCTTAAAACGTTCTACGGGACGCAGATTAACTTACACGTTTGTGAATAAAAATGGAATTAACCGTTCTCCAATTAAAATGATTATTTGCTGGAGGGATTTCGTCAGGCAAAAATTACTTAATTTTACGAAATGTTGACGGATTTTTGTAAAAAGAGGCATTATGTTCTCCTCAATAGGCCTCCAAGGTTGTACTTCTGGTAATATTTTTTTAGAGTATTTGGAAGCAAACTAAACAATATAAATTGTATTTTCTCAGAAGGGAGAGGTATGTGTCCCCTCCCCTTACTTGCAAACCAAAATATCCGTTCTAATCACAGACCGTACAGATCAGAACAAAATTTCCTATCAACGGTATATTTCTCCTCACTTCCTGAGACCAGAGCCTGTCTATAAGCTGGTTTGTCAGAATGGAATTGGCATTTTCATTTTGGTAGTTATGGCGTTGATGGGATATTTGGGACTTTCTGTTGGGGAAATCATAGATTTTTGTCGTGTACGAATGTCAGCTCCCCCTCTACTCCCCAGTCGTCTGACCTTATTGACACCCCTCTTGTGGATATAAATTTACTCCCGTGCAAAAGTTGGCATCATTTTTAATCTAAACATCCTTAATTCTGCCAAAAAGCTCTTAAAGCCCCTCTCCGTAGCACTCTTTCCAAAAGTTAATAACCTCTGACTAAAATCGGAAAGTCATGTTCACACGACTGGCCACATTACCACCGAAACTGTTTTCAAAAATATCACCCAATGCATGTACTCGTATAGTCCACAAAATGGTGATATATAGTTATCTGCTATAATCATATAATAACACAATTCACTAAGCATGATGACGGTTCGGGTGGACAAAAGGTAATTTACTTGACAATGAATGCAGTTAAAGGAGATATAAATGGGAGATAAAGGAAATGGGAGATAAACTCTTCGTATTAGGTGACCTTAAACTCCTTATTTTTCATATCTTCAAATTGGTGCCATATAACAAGCAAAACTACACCAAACATTAAAAAGAAAATTGTCAAATTCCAGGTGGGACAAATCCCCCCACCTTTCCCTACATTTATACGCCCATTTGTAGAGGACGAGTGTAAGGGAGGAATCCCATCATATTTATCAACAGAATTGGGTTTTTAAGGTCACATATCTGCAAAATGGTGCCAAAAATGGCAAAGAAAACCAAACACAAAATATGAAAGGGCAGATTCCGGACCCCCTAGATTATCATGGTTGGCAATCGCGTTGTTCATTGCTAGAGAGTAAAGCAGAACGAAACAATACAAATAAAACGACATAATCTGCAGTATAAGTCAACTTGAGCGTTGTGATATTTTGGCTATGTAATGCCGTATTATGAATGTGTTTGCCTTATATACATTTCCAGTGCTAAGCACTGTCATGTGCAATGAATTATAAAAAGATAGCATGATAATTTGGAAATGATAAGAGGAAAAATGTAACTAATCAAGCGGAAGAAGTATGCCTTGATTCCATTGTGTACTGATACCGCATTCAAAAGCAGAACAACTTTAACCCAAATTTGACCCTTGTATATTATGCAACTATTATAATATACGGTTTCACAACAGTTACACAGAAAATACCCCATGCCACTGCAATCATTCATTGCGGTATCATGGCCAAACTGATCACATCGTCGACGATACTAACATGAATTAAGTTTGAACTATGTGTGCGGCTTTGTAGGCAGACCAATGCCTGTTGATCAGGATTTGTTTTTTCTATAGGCAACCATGAGTTTAGTTATAGGTCAGTGTGAACTCTAGATAATCGATTTCCTTCCTGTTTGTCAGATAATTGATTGTATTGACTGGTTCTTCCCAGTCTATTACACATTGCACAAGAATAAATTCCATTTGAGGAAGCTCAAAATAAAATCGTTCAAATTCCATTGAGAAAAGTATTCATTTTTCCAAAACGTACTTTCAAATGATCTTTAAGTAGTTTCGTTATTTCAAAGGATTTCGAAGAAAACCCAGAAAATCATGTTATATCTACATGGTACGCAACTAAATTACACCCGTGACATGCATAATATATGTACAACGATACGATATATGGATTGCGTGTTATGCTCCATATCACACGTGTATATGTGAGACGATGATATCATACACACTGGGTGGAGATATGTCAAACTTTTCGTATCAAAACAAAACTGTTAAATGTTGATTCTTACACAATAATGATATTTTCTCAACTAGTCATTCTGCTTTGTAATTGTTACTTGCTGATTGCTGAAAGCTATATTTTATCAGTCAAATTGAGTTGCTTGTCACAGTGGCTACCCAATTATTATACAAAAAAATCCTTTTAAAATATCAATGTGAATGTAAGCGTTTATCGACCAATTTTGGTTCGAGTGTCAATGATTTACATACAAAATGGGGCTTTTGGGCATGGCCTATGTAAATTATGGAAACTGCTATTACTGTTTTATTAATGGGGAAAATTATACTCGCATCCAATGCTAGTGATTTTGTATGTATATGTTGCAGTGCTACATATTGAATGTGAATAACTACTTCGTCAATTTCTTTAATAACGCATTGAACACTAGATTTAAATAAGAAGGTGGCTAACATATTGAACATTACGTTTAATAAGAAAATGGCTAACAAATCGATGATATATATCATATCAGTATTATAAAATGTGTAGGTTCAGATACTTGTCTCATTTGCACTCACACATACATGTTCACTTGAATCTTTGCCTTCATGGACTTGCACCTATAGAGTAGGTACTTGTACAAATATAATTCACATCCAAGTGGAATACATCATTGGCATGTGACAGCGCGGTCTAAATTTGATGCAACTTGCCACCATTTTCCTTCCGCCCATGATTAATTGGGTTGTTGACAGGCATCAATGTCATTTGGGCTGTTGTCCAGATACTCGCTTGGAATACACCAGATGTTGATCAAAAGCATCATTCTATTCTTATTTGAGAACACCCTCATACGGGCGAGATAGATGTCATTGTACTCGTTTGAACTCATTGGAATGCAGACAGAACTGGAAGCCACTTCTTTCAACACTTGGTGATGTTTGGAACTTGCAGCATTATTGATTACCTTTAAACTTGAAGGAAGACAACGTGCTGCCTGTTCCAATCATTACATGGAAGGGGCCATGGATTTGCACGTTGCCCGTGCCCGGATTTTCGGCGATATTGTTCAGGGAGATCATTCTTGTTGTTTTTCTCGCTTTGAAGGAAATTTGTGCGGTCGGATTCTTTGTATTGGTGTGATGGAAATTACGTAGGATTACAACATATGTGTCTCCAGTGTGAACCGCTCCAGGTAACAATATGTAGAACACGTGGATGAGATGTACTTGTATGTGAGTGTCAGCTTCCTCATGGCTACATTGGTCCATTGGTGGACTGTTATGCATCAAACATATTGGCAATATTATTTCATAATATTTGGTACGTTTTCTGAAATTTTCCTTAGAGTTTTCCAAAGTAATCAGTGTTCTCTATTGTCAATACTCCTTTTTTTTAACATGATTGTTCTATATAGGGATTTACATTCGCCAGTCATATTAATCAATGCATAACCGTTATTTTTTAAAAATAATTTTTGATACTGCACATATCAACCCGCCATGTCAAAAACTTCAATGATTTTCTTTTTATTTAAGCGCCGAGTCAACTAACAGTACCTTATATATTTTATTTTATTTTATTTTCATTTTATTTAACGTTGCCTTCTTTATCTTTCTTTTTGCTTTGTGTTGTTGTGTGTTGAAAGTGTAGTTAGTGTAATAGGTATTGTACTTTTGTAAGATGAGTCTCTATGAGAATCATGTATATAGGTTAATCTCAACATATGTGGTATCCCTTGCAAAATATTTCCAATCACAGGCTAAAATATCTTCTGTTCAATCTTTTAAATTTGGAACTCTATTTCACGGTGACCGCCAGTCTAAATTTTAAAAAAAACAGTTTCTTCTATTTTGATCTGCAGATGTTTTCATGATTCAAATACAAAGTAAGTCTAACTCAGATTAGGTATATCGTCGATTATACGCATACAATATATATGCCCGTCGATCCTGTTTGTCTAATATTCTACAATGAACCATTTTAAATAACTTAATTTTCAGAATATTACAGTTATTGTAACACTTACTAGGCTTATATGCTTACTTTGGCGATTTATACAAGGCCTGTAAACCCAGTACATTACGTACTAGCTTAGGCAGATAATGGTATAACCTATAGCCAAACGTTGAACATATTTTAACGTATGTCTGCGTTTAATCGAATAATACTTATTCTAATAAGAATCCTTTTATATCCGTTTACTGTAAAAATGTTATTTTAATATATACCTGAATCAACCTGAATCTGCTAACTTTGTCAGAATTTTTTTTCGACTTCATGAAATTAAAAGCCTTCTTGTGCCCAAAATGATGGTTCGTCTCCATCCAGCTATGCACATGGCAAAGTTGGTGATCATATCTGGCTCATCTGTCCATGTTTAATATCAATCTAGTATTTTATCAATTCTATAACTCTACCATAAACTGTCATATCAACAACGGAGCACACAAGAGAGGAAGGATGAAAGCACACAAGGCAGCAAGTGTGAGAGCACCCAATGTAGCAAGAGTGAGAGTACCAAAGGCAGCAAGGGTGAGAGCACATAAGGCAGCAAGAGTGAGAGCACCCAAGGCAGCAAGAATGAGTCTAGAGCACACAATGCAACATATACTGTTACGTGTGCTAGAGTGGCGAGGAGCTGATATAATGATATGTTTGCTAGTGTAATGTTATATGGTATAGCTACTGGTAGTAGAGCGGTTCCGAGAAGTACAGGAATCTTGGAGATGAACAATGGAGTCTAGATGGAGTCTCGGTAAACAGTAAGTTCGGTTGCAAATTCAATACACAAGAAATAAACAGAAACAGGTAATCTTCTGTGTTACATCGATGCCAAATCCAATGCAATTGGTAGAATATGCTTTCTTAAAAACGAATACTTCTAGAAGCTTAAATCATATACAGGGATCCTAAATTTGTTAAGAGCGAAAAACGCGTGAGTTGTTTCCTGTACGGAAGTCTAATTACAACTAAATCTTGGCTCTGAAAATATACGCAAACAAGTCTCAAAGCGAGGGCGTAGTTGTCTGTTCAAACACTATGAGTGGATTATATATAGTACATTAAAACTATAGACAAGTAAAATGATTGACATACACACTGTCTATGAAATTACGTCATAGGTCTATGAACTTGGTTCTAGAAAGTCGAAACCTGCTGTTTTGAACATGATAAGAAGGGTGGTTAATTGATTTCGATTAAAATGAGAAACAAGTTAAACTATAACATTCGGAAATGTCAATAGAGCGAATATGCCTTAATTGATTACTTCAAAAGAATAATTAAGATGGGTGTTTTTGAATGCTAAAGTAAATTAAACTAATGTATACTTTGTTAAAAAACGCTTCTGGTTGACCTTTATGATACTATATTGTCATTAACATGTATACTAATTGTATTCAAACTAATTCAGTCTGAAAGCTTGTCTAGTTTCAGTGTTATCGAACGAAAGAGGGTCGTTATCTGGGACACGGACCGGTGAAAGGTTCACAGGCATCGACTTGATTAAGTCTGATCTGGTAAAAGATCTCCGAGAAACTGTGTAAACAGGTATGTATGGGGAATTAAAGGGACAGTATAAAAATAGCCACATAGCCACATATGACTAGAGTAGAAAGTCACCTACCTTGCTGAGGGGCTGATCTAATGATATGTGCGCTAGAGTAACTAGTTACCTACCTTGATGAGGAGCTGATATAATGATATGCGTACTAGAGTAGCTAGTCACCTACGATGACGAGGAGCTGATCTAATGATATATGTGCTAGAGTAGCTAGTCACCTACATTGATGGGGCGCTGATCTAATTATATGTGTGCTGGAGTAGCTAGTCACCTACATTGATGAGGAGATGATCTACTGATGTGTGCCAGTGTGATAGAGTAGCTAGTCACCTCCCTTGACGAGGAGCTGATATAATGATATATGTGTTAGAGTAGCTAGTCGCCTACCTTGATGAGAAGTTTAAACGGCGAGATAAGTTACAATATAAACGTAACCATGCATGCATGCATGCATGTGTTGTTGAATAAAGTAACGTGATGTTTCAGTCTTTAATTATTCACATAATTAAATGTAGGTTATACTATTGATATACAAGCAACTGTAATAAAACTCTTATTCCTTAAAGTATTATATTTATAATCAAATAACTCATTCACCACTTCCTACTCCCCATATTAACTGGGTGGTCATATGAAGAAATATTTGCCATTGGGTTTCATGGTAAATTTCTAAGCATTATTAGCTCATCACCATGTCAGTGGCATTGACCTGTCTTTGTTTGAAGGGAGAATGTTTTTTGGGGGGTTTCGATGACAATCGTAACCTATGCAATCATGATGGCGTGTATGTGTGCGTTTGTTTTGTCTCATCGAGGACTTGTACAAAGAAATTCCATGTCCTCGATCGTCATTTCAAAAGAATCACCAAGTCCTCGAACGGAATCTATTGTTGATGTTA
>WXZC020000811.1:0-10714 GCA_011317855.2 Paelopatides confundens | reverse complement strand
GGTTACACATTGTAGGATTGCATTGTGGAGTCACCAGAGTGCTCAAACTGCGAACAGTGAGCAATGCATAGTGCAAATATATATATATATATAATTTTTCATTACCCAGCCAGAACTCGCGGTAAAAGTCTAGAGCGCCATCAATTCTACGTTGTACAACCTGTTGAAAAACAAACATATTCATCATCGATTATCAGAAATTGTGCAACACTCCAATGAACTGAATTCAGTGGCAGATCTAGGATATTTCTAGGAGGTGTGGGTGTAGGGGTGGGTTGGAACTCAGAATAGAGCTCTGGTACAGAAGGATTCGTACACAAACATATGCCTAATACATGTGTATATGTAAATAGGAGCACATACATTACATGCGCATTTATTCCAACTAACTAGTAGTATCAGCTATATTTCCAGAATGGAACAGTTTGAATGAATATGCATAAAGAAATAAATGTTACTAGTCCTACTGTAAGAGTTCCAAATAGCTCTCGTAGATTTTATGAAACATGTGCATCGTTGAACACAGTGCACCATCGCCATTTATTTATGCACGTGCATGCTTTTGTTTAGGCAACGTGCGGCTAACGCAGTATGAGCCGACGTTATCGCAAATATTAACAATGTTTAGCTCTGCCTTAGCTCACGGACAATCTAGGATTTTATGTGTGGGCGGGAATGAGATGTCTCCTCCAATGGCTGGCGGAACCGGTATTTGGTCCAACAGCCGGGAACGAATACCTTCAATGGTCAGCTCTTGTTACATTTGGTCCGTCTATTTTACAAACAAATATGGGAGGCCTACATGTTATGGGAATGCCATACCCCATACCACATATCTGGTTCCGCCACTGGCTAAACTACTCAGTTGTCATATTATAAAGTACATGCTGTTTGAGTAGTTTTGGACACGGTGCTGATAGTATACTCGTTCCATTATTTGGTACCCGATATCTGAACAATTTTTTTTATAATTTTGATAAACTTTTTGATACTGGTTGCTATTATTTTGGATCTCGCTTTGATGACATTTTCTAATTTTTTTTCAGCAGTTTTTGTAATACCGCATCAAAGTAATAAGTCTTTGAAATCCCCAAAAGCAATGTAATCCATTATGAGTATTTTGTAGACTTTCTCGAATCTCACCCTCATTTGTTTCTTAGAGTAAACAGTTTATATTAAACTTTCTATACTTCCGTCATATTCGTAAATCCACACATATAAGACATACACTGTTCAATATAATATGAAGACATTTAGTTATCATGAAGAGAATCCACTCACCGTCCAGCCGCCTCCATCTATTGTATTATTACAGTGGACGTTGAAAGGTTCGGGAGCACCGTCGGGTTGAATCATGAAAATACCAGATTCAGTTTGATCATCACATCGTTCATATACTTCTTTGCAATCTCTCGGATACTGAGGCTCTTGGTAGTAGAAATAGGAGGAACCTGGTAAAGAACGATAAACAGAAGACTAAGTTAGTAATGTTGTATGAGTGTATAGTTATCTTAATAATATTTACTTTTTTTTTTACTTTACTCTACTATTATTTACTTTAGACGTCAATTCGCCCACATCATGATTTTACGTGTGATACAATTTTGGACACGAATTTTTCTTTTGAATAAACGATACACCAATGAGGATTTGAATATGATTACAGTCTCAAGCTATTTAATTGTCAAGACTTAAAGGGACCTACTGCTGTACTGATGTGTGCTCAGCGTTAAAGTATCAGAGTGTGTCCAGTTGGGTGTATGCATGTAAAATGTCACCCGACGTGAAGTGTAAGTTACAATCCACATGTATATGTGGCAGCTTAGCGTCGTAAAATATTTGCAAACTATAATCCATTAACTAAATTGTAATTGTGGCTGGGATTATATTAAACTAAACTTAAGAAATAAACGGTAAACCGTAATGTTGCACAGTGACTTTGATGTAAGGATTTATCTTTTTATTAAATTATAACAATTATTTAAAAGGAAAATATTAAATTAGAATGTCATATCAAATTGGCAGTATTTAATTGAAGAATCTAAATTTTCGAATGGATCCCTAATGATGCATTCATCAATAGGCCTATGCAAGTTAGCTAATAATGTAGGCAAATGTGGTACACTATATTGTAATTGAATGTTTCGCCTATATTTATAACATGAATGATAACAAAATTATATTAGATGATACATTTGATTGAGTTCCTCTTCGACTTGATACTAATGTTGTCGGGATATGTTAAGGAATGAGGAAACTATAAAACATGTCATCTCTCCACAAATATGAACGCAATATTACATAGCAAAGCTTAGGTCTAACGATATCCATATATGTAGGCTAACTTTAGTGTTACCGTTGACATATTTCTGACGAAAGCACTCGACACATGTATCTTGAGAATTACATATTTTATTTCTAAATCAGTAGACCAAGGCCTATATATCGTCAATTATCTCACTTTCTATTCCTGTGTGAGCTTTTTTACAGTGCTGTTTATGTTTTACTCCGAATTAAGACTCTAATTAAACTATATAGTAATGGATGCGTATACCATTTGAATATATTCAAACATAAAATAAGAACGAGTCATGAATATATTTATTGACGTCCTTTCCAGATATGAAATATTTTGTTGTCAACCACGCAGTAATAGCTGCAAACAATCTATATTTGAGTTAGGGGTGAGGGGGGATATGTGACTTGTGGTTGTCCCTGAATTGGGTCAAGGGAATTGGGTCATGAGAATTGGATCATGGGAATTGGGTCTAAGAGGAATAGTGTATAAATACAGGTGATTAGATACAACATGAGGATATCCTTACAACTTTTTAAGTAGATTGATGATCAATAATTGTTTTTTTGCGAAAACACTTTATTAATGTTGATGAAAGTAATCCATCCAAACATGTAAAATGACCACTTGGGATTAAAATGATCTGTCCAATATTTTAGGTGACATCAACTGCAACATATTCAACACGTAATGCAACAGTTTGTTATAAATATTATTTATCAATTGGTCCTGAAGGAGGGATGGTGGTTTTCCCCACATTGAATTTGCGCACATGCTTTACTTTCCGTGTATTTTTTTATTGAAGGAATTTTAAGTGCACGTGTGAACATTGTATAATATTATGATACGGATGTATGCAGAGTAAATTACAATTTGAAGAATGTACCCGTAAGCACACGTATATATTTGTCAAAAGTAACAACATATGATCAATTGTGGAAAAATAACTTACTTTCAGCATTTCTTCGTTGTCTAGATTTACTGCTGTCGTCAGCTCTTGGGTCATTCTATGAGGGTAGAAATTGACAAAATTAGGTACAAATATTATCCTTTATTACCAGAAATAAATCGATATAGTTTTAGTAACATTCGACACTGGTTTCCGATTGCTTTACAAAGTGTGTCTTTCCATAAAAGCCATGAAAGCGAGCGTTATTGACAAGTGCGTTATTATTTATTTGAAGGCTAAAGTGAAACACAGATATAGAATGGCGGACGGAAGGTAATATCAAATAAGAATAATAATCGTTAACATATATAAATCATTACAATGGTATACTGCTCCAAAATGTCACAACAAAATATTCTGAAAAATAGTTGATGTACAAAGACATATTGATATTCAACATGTAAAATGGACACAAAACACAACCTATCTCAAATAATGACCATCAGTAAACATATTAAAATATATGATAAAGTGGAAATTAAATTACTCTGTTGATGATATGTTTACCTGGAAATACGTGTTCTCAAAAGTGGACACTGGATGGTGTCCTTTTACATGGGGAACATTTGGATTTCCTAAACAGAACCTAGGTGTAGTTGTGTAAATGCCACAATGTACATCTTGTGATAGAGAATATACAGTATACTGTCAATGTATTTATAAAAATGGTTTCTGATACAAACAAAATAAACCAAAACCAGTTATAAAATAATGGGACACCAAAAACATGGGTTGCATTTACACGGGGGACATGTACTTTTGTTCACAGTGTTATTTATCTGATAGTTACCAATATAATCATTGTTTCACTTTATAAGAGCTATGAACATAATGCAACTTCCACATTATATTCAATTTGGAGGCTCATACAAATAAAAAAAACACAGCCCCAAATTTGATTTGGCAATGTTACACATCAATACGTGCAGGCTGCATGGGATATATTTGGCGTCATTTGATGTTTCAAAATCTTTACTTATATACGTGTACTTTGTTCACAATACTATTTCATCTGACAGTTACCAATATAATGATGTTTTCACTTTATAAAAGCTATGAACATGGTTCGTAGTAATGCAACTTCCACATTATATTCAATATTTGATGTTTCAAAATAAAATCTTTACTTATATACGTGAAACAAAAACTGTTTCATATATAATATGAAAAGGGCTTAATAAAACAAATATTTCGAAATTCATATTTCGCATTAGACACTACACGCGCTTCATTATATCACTTTACAAAGATTGAAGATGTTTCTATACTGCCGTTTTAAAATACAAAATATCACTTAGTAAAGAAACCCAGACATTTAGCCGGGCTCCCTTATTTACAGATATTGTAACTTATATACGTTTTCTTGCGACAAGTGTAATGGGTTCAAAATGTCACACTCGATAACAACTATAAGAACTATCGTATAGTCCCAGACTGGTGAAAAACATGTCAATACAAATGGGATATTTGTATATATATAGCTACATCGTGATTGTCGTTAAATCTATGAATTATATATATTTAACTGGTCTGGTCTGGTCTGGTCTGGTTTAAAGAATAAATAAATGTTGTGATTGAAGAAAATACAAGAAAGCAATATGTAAAACGAAAAAGTATAGTTAAACGCATATGAGCAGACAATGTAAAACGTCCGAGCGTCAATACATACATGATACTTAGGACATAGTTTGAATCGTTTCATGTTTCAAAATAAAAACATAATTAACCTAAAATGTCACTTTCCTTTTATAATCTATATAAGGCATGGACATTGACAATTGATCATAAAAATGCAACAAAACATTTTAAAAATGTCATAACGATATCTTGACATGAATTAATGACATTTAAAATGTGTCTCACAACATTTCTAGTAGACACATCTATGACAGTTGAATATTTGAAACATCATTTAACTGATCGCCGAGAAATGACAATTTGTCTCCGCTTTCTTTGTTATGGTTTACTTCAAATGAAATGTCTACACTCATCTAAGGTTTAATAGACTGCGTTAATCTATTTTGATATGTATTAGCTGTGTATTAACAATAGCAATATTTCGAAATTAACAATTATCTCTTCGAATGTAAATCATATTTAACTATTTTACTTGGAAGTTATGCGATTCATTTTAAACTTTTCACGGGCTACGAAGTTTAAGCGGAAAGGTTTCAAGAACCTTAGAGACAACTCAAACAATTTGAAATACTTGGAAAAATGTATACAAATTGAGAAAGACCAATCATATTTATCCTGTCAATTCCAATATCTGAATTTTGCTCTTATCATTGTTCAGTTAAGACCGAAAACTGCGTCAAATTGATTAAAATGGTACTAATAAAATTAGTAAAATGTGGATGTAAATTAATTACAGCATCAATTAAGAAAAGTAACAATAATGCACGCAATATAGTCACAATATAGTCAGACATATCCGGTCGATTAATAATGAAAATATATTTCATGTTAAGATTTTCTACTGTTTTTGAGATTTGGTTTTACACCATTTCACTAATGAAAAACAAAATTGTTTTACTAAAGTTTTAGTTAATAAATACAGACATAATTGAATAGGTATATATTTTATTTTAATTTAAAGACAAGTGAATAACATGAACTTAATTAAAGCCAGTACAATTCTTACAGAGTACAGAGTAAAGAATAGGCTTTTTTAAATCAAGCAAAAGTGAAATGTCACTAATATTGATATTAATTTGATCTACAAAATATTAAAATGTTTTCAGTATTTCTGTTTTCATGCGTATTTAATTTTTAGTTTAAATTATGCAGTTTTGTCCTATTTATAATTTACTTGTCTTTTTAATTTAAACTTGACGAAAACTCGAATACTTTTACCTGTTTATAACTTTACATAAACGTTTAGTAAGTGGCTAAATGCACGGTATATATAGAGGGAATTTTGATTATTTAAAAAAATCTTATGTATAACAATGTTTGGTATTTTCGTTTAGTCTGCTATTTTTCCTGGTAGAAGTCAACAAAAAACCTCCCCATTGTAACATGCATAATATGTACTGTATTTGCGACGGATATATCGCAAAAGTAGACACAACGCATTAATTGTAGTTCGACAGTGCGACCCCGATCCATTTTAGTACAAATATGGTATTTGAAGTTACACAGTTCCAAAAATGATGGTCCGTGCTGTGATTCAGCACGTCGTTCATTCTAACAGTGATTTGAACAGTTGGATCTAGGCCTATGTCTAACCTAGGCCGAGTAATACAAACCAAATCGTGGTCTCACATTTTCCGAACACATTCTTTATTCTTGCCTCTTAAAAACGCGGCATGAAGAGAAGGTAACCTGGACTAAATTAGCTAGTTCATTATTTACCAATCTGAACAATGTAACATGCAATTATCGAAATAGAAGTTTAACTGTGTTTTCTTGAAAAAGAAATCATTTTCGTTCGACAGTAAGAATCAATTAGTCATGTCTCTTCATTGTGTGAACCTGTATATATTGTAAGTTACGTTTGGTCGTTATGAAGACCATTTATGTATAGTTCCATAAAGCTGCACTAGCTAGCATATTCGGCGCGTTCAACGCTTATGGGCGTGGCTTAAACGGCTTATTTTGATTCAAAATAGTCAACAGAATAGTCAAACAGTTGCAAGATGAAATTCTTACTGATGGAAATTGCTAATCCCTGTATAAAGTAGCTGAGATATTTGTTACTTCCAAAATGACAATTCCAAATCCTTTCTTATACATAAGCGCAGAGGCGGGAGTTGGTTTCTGCATGTGTGGTGAGGGGGAAACTATAACGTTGAGATAAAAACCCCTCTCCTTTTGAAAATAAACGTAGGGGTAACATAACTTTGTACATATTTGAAGATAGACTAGGTGTACATGGTGTGATTGTAGCGTAGATTACAAAACCGGGGAAACTGGGAAAAGAAGACTAAACTCGTGATGTAGCCATGGTGGGTGGTTAGATGGTGTGAGGGAAACAGTGGAATCCACCCCCACTACAAATACAAATTGATTTTTTTTACCAATTCGGTCACAGAAAAAGCAAATTCAACACAAACGGTATTACACATCATGGTTTAGCTGATAATATTTAGCAAACAGTACACACTCAATTGTGACGTTGCACCATATTATATCCCGGGATCCCGGGATGGTAATATATGATTGTCCAAAATGTTGTCCCCCAACTTTGCAGCCCTTGGCATGTCATTGGACATAGACATGTTCAGATCGGTTCTTGCACACTTAAAGTATACACTGCCTGATGACGGAGCAGCAGAACCGGAGGAGCCACCTTCGGATTAAACTTGTACACTTAGAGTATGTACAGCAATTTATAAGGTATATGTAAAGTATACACTCAAAAGATACTATAGTCCTTCTCTAAGTGTACTGGATGTCCAAAAACGACGACGTAGACATTGGAGCCACTTTTGAACAAGGGTCATCTTGAAGTTGCAGGTATTCACCTCGGTTTTTTTGCTGTATATTTTTCAAATATTAAAATATATCAAATTTCACTGTACTTAAACAGACTGTGATTCTTAAGTTAAATTTTCGAAGCCCCGTTTTGTTTCATATATTCTTTCTTTTTTCTATTTGTCAAAATATACTTTGGAACATATATTAAATAATTTTATAAAGAAAATACATCAACTCCTGATAGTCTTAAATGATTTGTGTTTTTGTGCACATGGTTTGAAATACACAACATGGCATATTGTCGTAGTGACCTTCAACTTTATCATTGTGCTCCCACCCCTCCACTATGAAGTTATATTTCCTGCCGTATTTGTGTTGCCCTGTCTCTCTGGAAACATTAATGTGTTGTTATAATGTTGAAATATTTCTTAAATATGTCAACGATTTTCAGTGATATTATCAATGCCTTACTTTAAATAAGCGAGTAATTCATAATTTAGCTGCAAATACATACTTACCAAATTTCATCTATCCAAAATTTTGCAGCAAATTGATGAATTTGTCGCTTAACATGAAGTTAGTAAATTAAAAATTTTCTGAAAAATGTTGAAAATAATCACCCATATCACAACAATTCGACAATTTGAAACAAAATGTTAAAAGACAAATCTTCAGTGTAAATCATTGTTAAATTAATCAAGTAAAAAAGTGATATATTGCTCAATACTACAAAATACGAAATTGTGTAGTTCATAGTACGTGAGTAAATCAACATTTTGTAGAAAATTGTTCAATTAATAAATATGGAGGAGTCAGTTATTTGTCATTTATTAGCAAAATATTAAGTTGTCGAGAAATTAGTTAATATTTTGTTAGCAATTGAACATTTCTATGCAACATTGTGAAGGTATTTTGACGAACATTAACAATCTGGATCGTACTTTAATATATCCAATCATATCTTAAGTATTTGATACGACTGTCTCTGTGTTTTTCATAATGTAATATGTTTAACCCTTTCTGAGCTTTCACTTCATTAGTTTGTATCACTTCAATAAACCACAATAATATGGCAAAGTTATTGTGCGCTTATAGAAGCATCAGGTCAGAGCAAAGTGGTGGCAATAAACTGAAATCTCCACTGGATCTGCCTTAATTAATGAATGGCGACACCACTAATAAGAACTAGCCTACATTTCCAATGGTCCTTTTACCTTAATTTTCACTTTTTTTTGTGGGTCAGAGTTTATATTGATCCAAAGATGTACCGTATTCCTTCAAACAAAAAAAGCTAAAAACAGATTAGTGAAATAAAAATGCTTTATGTGATCAAATCAATTTTAGGTTTATCCCGTTTTTTGGTTTCGATGATAATCGTAACCTATGCATCGTGATGGCGTGCATGTGTGTGTGTACACGTGTGCAAGAAGGTTGAACACTTTGTAAGAACGATATGTCAAGGAAAGGTGGACACATACCATACGTCATATGTTGATGCCCATATTAAGTACAAGCATATTGCTTTTGATGGATTGATTTTATTTGGTGGAGGTGAAAGGTCATTTGAGGTCCGAGCTAAAAATGTGAAAATATTGTAAACAATATTTCGAGAAGGAAAGTTTGAACATTGCCTACATAAAATGTGGATACCCCATATCAAATACAATATTGTGCAAAATAATTTTCATTTTACTCTAGATCATACACATATACTGTACACACCGAAAATGTTAGAACATTGAGACCACAGTGCATTTTAGCATTTCTGGTCAATATTAGGTTTATGTAGATTTACCACTGCTGCAAACAATTTCTCAGCAAATCCTTGGATTACAGAATAGGATCATAGGGAACAAAAGAAGAAATAATAGTGCGTGATTTTTATTCTTTCTCTCTTTAATGCTACTTCGGAAACACAGCTTGCTCCTTAAACTCCTTGATTAATTCACACTTAATGAGACTGCCATGTCGTTTATGGCAATGGAAGCGAGGCTTTATAAATATGTAAAGACAGAGAATGCAAAATGTCCTGGCCACCGAATTTCGTCAAGAACGCAATCCTGTTTTAATATGAGATTTATTTCACATGGGATCGAGAACTTGTTATCAGTATTGGTATATCTGTGTCAGATCTATTATTTTAAAGTAACTTTATGAGGCAATGAACTTCCCCTTAGTTCACCCAATCTATTGACAACGCTATGCAACACAACATGGGAGGGTGACACTTTGTAGAAGGTGCCAGTTAATTTGATAATAATAGTGCACATCCTAGGTAATTACATAGTGTTAACACAGACACATGGAAGCATGTCCACACAAACTGCTCATTCGTATCCACCACAGGCCCACACTATTGTGGCATGGCTGGGACTTGTAGAGAGTGCCAGGTAAATTTGTCATTTGTATTAACATTTATTTCGGTTCAATCATAATAAAAATGTAAAAGTTTGTGAATCTGGTAGTTCCTCAGACATCGTAAAACATATTGGTCATTTGCAACATATTTTAAAATGGATGTCAAGCTCAGCCCAACAAAAGTAAAGCATTTTAACTTCCAATTTGGTAAATAACAAAAGTGAAACAGATTAATTGAAATATTGTTGGTGCAATTAACACACTATGCTGAACTGAATATTTGTTAAACAGCGCCCCTGTTATCTTATATGGGCTTATTACTTCGATGTGCCAACAGTATCTCATTAACGTGGTGGTGCCGTACTTCGAAAATACTCTGTATATGTTGATATCTATTTTCGTGACTTTTTAGGAAATTTAGTTTCGAAACATGTGGAAAAAGACCCCCCGAAAAAAATGAACATTTTACAGCTTTTTGAAAAATCTTCTTTCAGTCACGTGAACTAATTACGTCAATTGGGGTAATCATTCAACTGTGGAAATCAGTTTGTATGGAGCCTGTGTGACCCTAAATGATATTCAATAATTATAATATTTTGAATACGGCCACATTTTTTCAATTAAAATGCCCCGAAGTCGTGTAATAGGGGAATACGGCAACATTTCTGGCAATGCAATCAGATTCCACA
>WXZC020000810.1:0-10717 GCA_011317855.2 Paelopatides confundens | reverse complement strand
CTATGGTTTTGGGGTGGTTAGTATAGCTATAGGAGACGGCGAATGCATTACCGATAATGAAATGATTTTGGCAAATCTCATGCTTTTACCAGTTAGTCCCACCCATCCATCCTGTCGAGTCGACCAGAAATGGTCAAAACACGATCTCCTGTTGGATTGGTTATTAGCCACGTTGCATTAACTTCAACAGATGCATAACTATGGGGGTAAATGTAAATGCGTCGACTTCCGGTGTATGACGAGGGGCGAGCGGGGACTCTGGATACCGAATACTGACAGCGCTGATAAAATGTGTTTTTACATTGCTATTACTGCTGAAAGATACATCAAGAAATATGTAGCTAAGTCGTTATATTATAGTATTTTATTTAAAAAATTACATTCCATAGATTCGTTAAGAGTTATTTATACTTTAGGCCAAATATTTGAAGAATTAATTGAAGCGCTATGTACCGGTCTTCCGGTTAATGGTATGGTCCGCGTGGTCACTAGTTTAAATCTCTTAGAAAACCCTATTTTGCTCCCCTTTGTAATGAGAATATAATTATGCAAATGGCCTGAAGAGCTTTTATTAGATGAGGGTTTAAGGTTTAATTTTATTCATTTATACTTGCATGTTGATGGGGGACGTCTTAGTAATACATGTAATTCGTTTCAATAAAAAACAAAGAGTCACAAAGGGTCAATTTAATGAATTGTGTTGTGCTCGAGCGCTAATAAACTGGTGTAGCTAGACATGAAAATCATTCACATTATGATCGCATTATAAAAGGCACTAAATTACAAGAGCAGATGGCCCGAGATTCACATACACGAGTTCAAGTTCGTTTAGGGCATCATTGTTGGTATTGAAGAAGTGCAACATTTACAAAAAATATTCCGACATATCAGATTCTAGTATTTTCTAAAGAGGACTTGAACATATTTATTTCTCTGGTGAATAGAAATGGAATCAAGTAACTTAGTATTTCTATGACAATCACTGCGACCTGATAACTTGTATGTCTGCCTTCTTTAGAAAATAATTATTACAGTGCACAATGTATTTTACGACAAACTCCTGATCGCAAAGAATGTGCAAACACATATAACTTATGTTACAGGGGTAACTGGAAGCGAATCAAATTTAAGCTGGGTTGGAGGAATTGCAACAGGGAATTTAAACATCAGGTTTCTTATATTAATCATTTAAAGAGGCATAAATCAGCCAATATGAACGTGTGTGAAAAACACAATTTGCGAATTAATTATAATAACGACCAAAGACGAAATTGAAGCAAATGAGGATGGAACATGATGATATTCCCAAAAAGCCACGTAAATGTTTTTTTTTTAATTTTGAAACCATGCAGGACATCGAAACACATTTTCCAAACTTATGTGTCTCAAGTTGTTTGTAAGCGTTGTCTTTAAGTAAACATTGAATAACTTACTGGGCCTGTGGGGTAAAACAGAGACTATTTGAAGGGCCTTTAAAATGATTTCTGTTAATGGGTATTTACACAAGAGAATGCGACATGTATATCCCACAATTTAAAGAGATTTGTTGGTTCCATTATTTTACTGTATCTTAGTTTATGGCAGACTATAGTTCCCTGAAAAAATCGCCAATGAGGAAACTATTTTCTATAGAAGTATCTTCTTGGCAACTAAAATTCATCGATTCCATCAATTGATCAACGATGTCATTTTCACTTTGACCAAACATTCGGTATACATGAACTAGGGAAAGGTTATTTCCCGTATTTATTCAATACCACGAATAATGAAAATTACGTACTAGCTCCTTTGCCTGACTTATACTTTTATGAACCATATGCTATTCATGCATCGGAACGTAAACGTTCATTGAATGGTATGAGGGAGGAAAGGGACTAATCTCTAATTTTAGAAAATGATTAATTGATTATTGTGTATCGGATACTGCTGTATTGAGGAGGGCCTCTCTGTTATTTAGAAAACCATTTCCGGAAGTAACCATCAAATCTCATAAAGGTATTGATCATGATGATGATGGATGAGGATGATGATGATGATGATGATGATGATGGTGATGATGGTGACAATGGTGAAGTGGATTTTAATGAGGATAAAGCCGAAAGTCAGTTTCAATATAGGATGTCGATCCTTTCCGATACCGTATTACCTATTGCATATGCATGTAATGTAGTTTTTAAAAGGAATTTCTTGAAGACTATTTCTATTTCCATATGCAAACCTAAGTAAGCGAAGAATAATTCATATACGGAATTGCAATGGTTAACTTATCAGAGTCACTTGCGCTGTGTTTATATACAACATAAACATAACCAGGGGAGAGTATTGGGCGGATGGATACACTGCAGAGAGCAAAAACGTCTTCAAAATGCATGTAAAATGTGTTACTCTCTCTATGTACGTGTGCCCAGTCGTAGTGACAGTGTATTATAATATAGTGTAGTGTTTGTTTGTCCTTGGGTTTGGTCGTGTGTCAAATTTCCTGCTACATTCAAACTTAATTTACCTAGCTTGGATACGGAGTTAGTACCTAACATTATTACCACCAAACACCGGCATTATCATCATCATGTTATATATGCTAGCAATACTGTCATTTACAATATATTAATTATACTGCCATTAATTACGAGTACATCATTTATCATATCTATACTACATATCACATATTTAGTAGCTGGCTTTGTCATGTTTGTGTTACTCTCTCTATGTACGTGTGCCCAGTCGTAGTGACAGTGTATAATAATATTTTGGAGTTTGTATCAATTCATAGGCTGCTCGGAACACTTAGTTAATACCGTACCACTTTTAACATATAGGTAAATATAGCTTAAACATTGACCGCGTGTTTCAGAGGGCACTGTTTTTGTGAGGGTAATTCAGTGTCTTGTGAAAAATACAGAGGAGAGGAAAAGAATGAGGAAGGTTAGTAACGTTACTTATGTTAACTGAGCCCATTTAGCAGCAAACATAAACAAAGTACCAACTTTCCAGATGTGACGAACACAGCGTTGAAGAGCGATGTGAACAGTTTGCGATTTCGACAAATAGTTATATTATATAGGTCAATACTGCTGATCAATACACCTGTTTTAAGCCTTAAACAATGAAACTGTTTTACAGGATTCATCTTAAAAAATATAGGATTAATCCGATACGGGTACCTACGCCAATCACTTATCGATTAAACCGCGACCTTTACTTCAGATTTACTTTGATTATGCCAGCTGTGTCTGGTCTAGCACGTATGTTAAATATAAAAATAGTATAATCTCTCTATAGGGCAGAGCTGGTTTGGATTATTATTGACCTTAATAGGACATCAACTGTTGATGTCCTCTCGACTCTATCTTGGATCCCTGTGGAAGACAGATGGAATTATCAGCATCAAGTGTATATGTATTCAATCCACATATCCTCTGCACCTGACTACATATCTAAACATTGTTCTTGTCTCCTCCCAAACAAACACATTCGACAGGCGGGGCAAATTTTAACAAGTTTTGCCTTCCACGTTATTCTACTGAGTGGGAAAAACGCAGATTTATTTGTTATGGGGTCAATCAATGGAATATATTACAAAACAAGCTTTATATGTGTATTAATTTGAACAAACGTGACCTGAAAGCTGCCATTCTTATTTTTTATATTTTATATCACATTTTTATATCATATACGGATCATATATCATATATTATATCATCATTTTATATAATATTTCTTTTTGGTATTTTTAAATATTTATATCATATTTTTATTCAGTTCAATTTTCTTTGTAGTTGTATTTATATATTTATTGCAATGAACATGTGGAGAACACTGGCTTTCCAGTGACATAGACTCTGGTTATGAATGATTCAATAACATAAATAAAATAAAAATACAAATTATGTCATCTGACTCGTGACAATTACTCATTACCAGTTATCAACCTGAAAATTTTGAAATCAATAGTGCCAATAGTGTCAATAGTGCCAATAGTGACTTAAAAAATCTGTTTATAGAGGGCGCCCTATAAATGAGTGTCGTCATTAAATATGTCATCTGACCTATGACCTTCTCATTAATACTGATGAGTTGTATGAAGTTATGGACATAACGCCACCATTTCCCCGTAGTAGTACTGTTAATACTCACGCTATTGCCCGATGGCCATTACATGTGCTAAAACGTCCCAAATAGTATAAATAAAAGTACTGCCGCATGGAGCTGTTATTCTAACTTTAGTATTTAGTATGTCTCGGAAGCAGTGAGTTCGTCTTCATGGCCGATGGTCTGTTAAAGATACATTTTGTGTAATACCGTAAGTTGTGTATCGGTGAGCTCCCACTGGGGCCGAAGGAAGGCTGAGCTCTTGCGTGAAGCTATCCGGCATGGGGATTTATAAATAAACGGATACTCACACTTTCCGACTCTGAAGAAACATTCAATAGTGCCATTCCATTGTGCAAAAGAGCGCTCTCTCAATCTGGATATACCCATGATTTCAAATATGAAAACAAATCACAAAACGTTGAGAAAAAACAGGGAAAACGCAACATAGTTTGGTTCAACCCTCCGTATTTCAGCAAAGTTACTACAAGCATCGGCAATGATTTTTTCAAACCGCCATTTCTAAAAGACTCACAAACTAATACACTTATCAACAAAAACACTGTAAAGTTATTCGTGCACAGAAAACATGGGCAACATAATCAATACCCACAATTAAGCGTATCTTAAAGATACATACACATACCAATGAACGAGAATACAGCTGCCAAAAGAAATCAAAGGTAAAAAATAAATATATATATAATAATATAGACAAAAACACTAGAAAACTTTTAGTTCCAACATAGTTAAATTCATATGTACACATTTTCGGAACCGTGGTCCTTTTTCAAGTACCGTTGAAGATGGACCAACGGTACTTGAAGAAAGACCCCTGGACTCTGCAAAAAAGTGTGTGTCTGTCGGTAGGGGGAACGGTCCGCCACCCGCCCTCCCATCTGTCTCAGTGGTCTTTGATATGATCCAACTTTATTACTTTATTACACTTTTTTCAACCAAGAATAACATGTTCATTATTAACAGTGGGTAAATGTGTTTCTGTTTTTAGGTGATTTCGGTCACCTACATCTTGGAAAAAAATATTTTTCAGGAAAACCTGCTATACAAAATGTGAGAGGGCCTACAAATAACTTCAGTTACGTCAGGAAGGGCGGGGATGAAACCAATAACCATTGGGAATTTGAGGCAACTGGGCTTCATTCGTTTAGCCTTAAGAGCTTCAGACCTAGGTATTTGTACAGCTCTATCAATTTGAGTTTGTCCAAAGAGAATTGTCCCATTCTGCCTTGGCACCAACTATATTTCGTACTCTTAGAGATTATTTAAAAGAAATTCAAGTTTGGATCACATACGATTAAGTCGTAAAACAATGCTGTATATGGAACACCATTGAAGTTAATCTGAGGATAGGCACTAAAAGGTAACACATACATATGACCATCTATTGGCTTCTAAAAAAACATCAGTGGAAACCATGACGTTTTGCAAATGGACCAACACATCAACACATTCCAATTTCAAGCCATTTGACAGTGTTACATACAGAGATAATAAACAATATAATTTGCGTTTTTCATTTTTGTTTATACCTATATATAATATATCTTTAACATCAAATAAAATGTTTTACATTTTTGATATTGTCCATATTTTGAGTAAGCTAACTAAACCTATATTTCTCAATGTTACAATGAAACATCATCTTATTATCATGACCTCAACTCGAGATATAGTTGTATCAAATACGGTAACCAGTGTAACCCCGACACAAGCATGTATATGCGTAATGGAGTTGAACATTCGAAATCTCAGTTATCTAGCTCTTGAAACTACATTCCGTGACTATATCCACATAATATAAGTACAAAAAGATGTACCAAGTAGAATTATTTTCCAACACATTGTGATCTTACTGTCTTATAAATGGTTTTCCAATATAGATGTCTGAACCACAGAAGCGCAGGTCTTAACGTTTACCAATAATGTCAACACAGAGTATTATTTTCACAGAATACAACAACTAAAATTGGTAATATTGCGTAAAAACGGGTCTTCGTCAGTAATTTCATAGATTACAAGGGAAGGAAGGATCGGTACATATTCACATATTGTGTCTTGTATCCTAACAAAAGTATTCTATATAATTTATATGGGATTTTCCATAGGATTATATATAATAATTTCTCTAAGTTTTCTATATATTATTTCTATATCATTTCTATAGAAAGTGTATGTATAGATTTTCCTTCTGGCCTCAAATTTTGCTGGCTAGCAATTTAGAAAAAATACAGTGTCTTGCTTTCAGCTGAATGTCAAACCGAGCACGATGCCATGTGAAACGTGAAAAGCAATGACCACATGCTTCCAAGGGACTGAAGGGTAATTGTTCACTTTACACTATATGTATGACAATATACCTGGTGTATGAAATATGTAGTTATTATCCCTTTAAGACATAGACGACAACAATAAACTAACATGTCCGATGCCCAAAACCCAATAACAATTATGATAAATTAGACTCATACTTACTCTAATGAAGCACTAACATTAAATAATGAACATTTATCACACATTATTCAAATTACTCATACATATTCAATGATTTTTCTATAGAATTTCCATAAAAATTATATATAATTTGCTATAGACTTTCTATATAATTTGCTATATACTTTCTATAGAACATTTAAGGATATTATTCAAGGTGACTCAAACATATCCAATGAGCTATATGCTACATACAGGCATCATTATGTAATTCCTATAGAATAAATATGTAAGCTCTATAAACCCCCCAAACATGTTATGATATATTTCCCTTTCTTTAGAAAGATACATTTCCATGCCCTCAAATAAAAAAAAAACATAGTAAGTTTTCTCTACAATTTATATAGAGGTTAGAAAATATTGATAGATGTCTACACTCATATATAATATTTGTAAGATTATATAGTTATTATTTAGAATTATATAGAAACACTACTTTATATACAGTGCACAATGTCCTAGCTAATCGTTTATATAAAATCATATAGAACATATCCGAAGAACAACGCATGTATTACAGCGTTAGGGTTACATTGACTACATGTCAATTCGATGATATTTGTTAACTCTCGGCTATTCTGCGACGTGTATACTCACATCAAATTATCTGCAACTGTAATGTTTACTTTACGTTTAGTATAACAGTTTTCATTTGTCATTGAATCACGACAAATTTAAAAATTTCCATCATCCTGATTTTACCAATACAGTGAATATTATTAAGAAAAGCAAAGCTAATCAATTCATTCGACATTATGATTTAATCTCCATCAATGCCATTACATTAAAAACAGCTTCATCAAACATTAAAGGGCTGGCTACGCTTCATTTAAACACTTCTCATGACATGCACTAAATTAATGGTAAACTGCTCCGTAAGAATGCTTTGAAGTATTAACTCTCGTCAAAACAGTGAGATGAAGCATGTAATTAGCCGTTAGAGTTAATGAGATAACAACTTCAGCGCGATTCTTGTAGTGTGTGTACCTAGGTACACACACGTGATGAATGGGCCAATGTGCAATAATTGTATTAATTTTGTAATGAAACACTATCATCTAATTTAAATACATCCTTCAATGGAACATACATTGGACAGGTAAAGCATTGTCCCATCGATCCGAACTAACATGTAACGTCAAACAGGTATGTATAAGGCGTCACAATGAGTGTGATTATAATCACTTACATAACGACTCTTATGATACAATTTCAAACCCTTTCTTTCAGCATTGACATGTAGATATACGGTAGCTTCCAATCACATTTTCACAATGAGGTACATATTCCCCAAATATATGGGTCCCTCGATCGATTAAAAGAGTGGCGAAACTGAAAACATCGTGTCCACAGATTTGGTTACAAACATTGCCATTGGATTAAAAACGGCAATGGTTCAGTATACATTTGATAAATGCACAATGCGTCCGAGTAATTATATGTTTCATGCAACGTCATCATTTGTACACATATACTTGTACACGATTCGTCATGTTTTCATTTCCGTTGTCCTAATGCTTTGCGACTGAGCCAAACATTGGGAAAAAAGGTACTTCATTTTGAGTAATGTGATTGGAAACTACCTGTCAGTGCTGAGAGAGAATTTGGGAATTTTGTAATTAAATTCCCAATGGCACTTTAACCGGAAATAGTTACATCGCTGGTCTTTAAATCTCATCCCTCCAATTAAAGTAGGTGCCGGTTGCGTCTGATTATTACAAAATACATAATCATATTCCACTTCCAGTCAGTGAAATAACAAGTGCATATCGTCCAACTTAATGGGGTATTAGGAGGTTGAGTTATATTATGACAAACTCTTGCCTTCAGCATTTAGAATTATTTTCCAATCACATTTTTACAATGAGGTGCTTTTCTTCAAATATTTTGAAAACTTCGCAAAGAAGAAGGGCAACAAAAAAGTAAACTATAACAAACAGTGGTCCACATATTTTTTTGCAAACGTTGCTGTTGGATTCAAATATTCAAAATTGTTCTTTCAATGCGCCATTTCCTGTTTTGACTTCTCATTGATTGCTGGTTCAATAACATTTTTGAACCGAAAGATAATGTCTGTAAACAAATCTGTTGACATGTTTTGTTATTTCTTTTATTTTCGTTCAGTTGGCCTAAATATTTGCGAGGAGTTCAACAATTATACTGTGGAAGGATATATCTCATTCCGAAGATGTGATTGGAAACTACCTGTCAGTTCTGAAAGAGAGAATTACACAATTTACAATCGGGTTATAATCAAACTCCTGGTGCCATTTAATGTGTAATTAATTATACAATTAGTCCCAATAGTTAATTAATAAGAATTTCGGCACAGGTTTTATATACAAAGTAATTATAGGCCTGGTTATATGTACATATTATGTGTGGTAGGCAATGGTGTTTGTGTTTCCTTCTTTGGACAAGTTCGGACTTGTTTTTATTATCTCGCGATACTAATGTAACAAAGTAACAACACAGTACTGTACGGCGAAACAATTTACACTGTAAACAAGAAGCTTCATCAAAGTGATATACAGACTTATCGTTATTGTGGCATTACTGCAATAAACTAACAACATAGTTTATGTCCAGGAGTACTTGATGGTGATATACGTTACGGTACATTGTAAACATAACCAAGTTTATTAAAGTGATATACAGACGATATTGTTTATTTTGACATTACTGCAATGAACTAACCAGACATGGTTTATGTTCAGGGGTATTTGATGGCGAGAGAAGTTACGGTACATTGTAAACACAATCAAGTTCATTAAATAATTATAGTCTTTCTAATTTGCTGTGACATTAATGTAATGTACTCATGAACATCTTTTATGATATATCTAATGTCACACCATCGACCAAAATGTTATTCTCCATATCATTTCCAATTAGGGAATTCGTGGAACTACACTCACCTGGTTCAGAAATTACTTAACCTATCGTACACAATTTGTTTGTCATGGTATTTTTAAGATCTTCTTGGATTCGATTCTTGGTTCACTACTTTTTATTATTTATATTAGTGATATCTCAAAATGTTGCTTAATATTTTCTTTTACCCTCTATGCGGACGACACTATATTATTATATGTCGTGGTGTCAATAAATATTTAATAATCCCTGAAATAAATGTTGAACTAACACAAATTCTTAATTGGTCCACCTGTAACAAACATTACATTAATCCCCTAAATACAGTTTCTATTAAGTTTCCTCTTCATCAATTAAAACAAAAATGTAGATGTTCGCATTGGAAGTATTTGTATTTATTTGCAACCAGCACACAGTTTATATTGACTACAAAGTTTCACAGGACTGTTCATATTGATTACTTCTGCAGTAAAGCCGCTAAATCAAATGGGCATTATTTATAACATTCAAAAATACATCCCCTAATTTCCATTTACAATACTATAATACACATAATACAATACTATAATACACATATTTTGAAGAAAAAAATCACGGTGAGGATCATTTGTGATATTTCCTGCAGCTCTCCGTCGGGACTAATTGCAATGCTATTAATATATTCGATATTACACTTTTTTATGCAGTCCCGTTTATGTTTCATTACTTTAAAAGGTTTTCTTCGGGGTAATTTAAACTGGTATTATTGTAATAGTCATCCAACTCTATCTAATCACATGCAAACTTATGCATCAAACTTTTTGTATCTTAAGCAGTAGCCAAAAATTTTAAAATACAATGTCCAACAATTTTAATTCTCTTCCAACACATGTTAAAACAGCAATATCCTTTAAAGCGAAAATTAAAACGCTACCTATTATCAAAACTTTGTTATGTTTAATTTTTTCAATTTCAAGTTAATTTGAACTTATTTGGTATCCACTCAATATTTTTTAAATAGTTTTCAGTTATGCCTATTAAATCAATTATGTAAATGTGTATACTGATTTGGCTGAAATATATATTTTTGAAATTTAATTGATATTGAAAATATAGTTTGTATATGTGTGGTGGCAAGATAAGTTATACTGTAAACATAACCATGTACTTTAAAGTGAAAGGGAAGTTACACTGTAAACATAACCAGCTACTTTAAAGTGATATACAGACTCTCTTGACATTAATACAATAACAAATAGCAATA
>WXZC020000809.1:0-10723 GCA_011317855.2 Paelopatides confundens | reverse complement strand
CCCGCGGGATCAGCTTACGGTGACAACAGACGCCTCCCTGTCCGGTTGGGGAGCCTTTTGCGAGGTGCGGACGCTCTTGGGGCTGTAGTCAGCCCAGGAGAGCGAGCAGCACGTCAATGTGCTGGAACTGGAGGCCATTGCGAGAGCCGTCAGGCGGACCTTGCGCGGGGCAAGCAGCTCACTGTCTTCACGGACAGTGCGACCGCGGTGGCCTACATCAACAGGCAGGGGGTACGTACTCCCCGAGCCTGTGCTGCGTAGCCTGGTCCCTTCTGATGTGGTGCCACACGCACGACATCATGATCAGGGCAGTTGCTGATCAGGGCATAAGTGATGCGGCAGTTATGTGTCTCGATACGGGTTTGTTTATTGTACTAATCAACTATTTATAGGGAGAACTACGTTTATAGATTTATAGTTTCAGTTAATTTACGACGCTAAGCTGCCACATATACATGTAGGAAGGAGAAGTGGCTAAATATATATATGTATCATGTTCCATTATTGTATGCATGCAGACATCCTATCTGGATGAAAAATATACTTATATTTCAAATATAATACCTTGATGCACTTCAGCATTCTAAAATTGATTGAAATTCATCAACTTTCCAATTTCACCATCGCGATTCACTTAATACACTCACATATGATTGAACTTTGCAAAGTGTAAGGCACTTGAAAGAAATATATAAGCCAATCTCATTTGCCAACTTCTGGTCAGATCGGGAACTCGGACCATTTGCAATCATTGTAGCATTTTCTAAAATATGTATTCGTTTTCTCGATAAATCCGTTCTACGGACCGTCGATTGGCACTATTAAATGAAAAAAAATGCTTTTCAAACCACGCTCTAAAATAACTGCAAATAGTTCACTGTAAAATTGACAAGATGTAATCGGCACAATGAGAAGGGCCTCAGCTCAGCCTCCCCCCCCCCCCAAAAAAAAATCCGGTCGTTAACACACTTTGAATTGAGAAAGGAAGATCATTGGAAAATATGTCACTTTAACAAACTACGGGATAAAGGGTAGGGGAATGAGGTGGGTTTTCTCTTCGTGGGTTGAATGTGGGTTGCTTCGATTTTCGGTTATAGTTTCGGCGCTGACGGTTTTTATCCTGGCTTGGCCGGTCACGTAAAAAACATATTTCAACAAATCACATTCCGTTTCAAGCTAAGCAAACCAACCATCTAAGGAGTGACATCACAAGTTGAAATTCGGTCTTTATGATAAAGCAAGAAAGAGCAAAATTAATTGATATGCTAATGAAATGTCAACTCGTTGAATTAAAGAAACAATAGTAAATATAAGGTCCCGGCCCAAATTACATAGCTTCCTGGAATTTCTCCATCTTCATTCCATTGGGGGTTCGCTCATGGAACACACCAGAGTACCATTTTTAGTCTCTACACCCCACCAAGAACAGCGTCATACAAGTGGTATATTTTGTTATATATTTACTAGCAGTTTTAATAGCAATGTTTACAAGTTAATTACACAAATGTATTCATATATGATGACCAAAATTGCAAGGCTTCCGGATCCCACTAGTGGCCATTTAGCTTCGTACAAATGGTATATTTTGTTGTGTATTCAGTTTTAATTCAAATGTTGACAAGTTGCATTCCCCTCTCCTTGGGCTTCGCCCCTAGATCCCACAGGGAGCATGCTCCCCTAGATCCCACATGGAGCCTGCTTCCCTAGATCCGACATGGAGCCTCCCCCCAAAAAAACAATCCTACATGAAGCCTGGGCCCCTAGATCCCACAGAGAGCCTGGGCATGGACTCACAGCTTAACATATACGGTATGGTATAGTTCTTCTGTTTTCAGTTTTATTGGAAATGTTGACAATGATATAGCCAAATTTATACATAAAAGATGCCCAAAATGGCATGGCTTCTGGGTGATTCGTCCCCTGGACATCGCGTTCGAGGGCGCCTACATGTCCACTTGAAAATTAGCGGTCTCAGTATATCCTTGATAAATTCAAGCTATATGGCTATATCAAATGAGGTATACATTTATAAAACACAGTAATCTGGGAAGTAAAATTTGATATGGCCATATGAAGCCAGATATAGGTTTTAAATACATTCCATATTCAATCAGGATGCATATGGTCATATCAAAGTAACCATATACTTCCCCCTATTCAGTTAATTTCCCCTTTATCAGTTTAATGTCAAACTAATAGGACTTCGCCGATACACACAGTCATGTTCTCTTCTCCTTTGTCTTCATTTGAACTAGACAGTAAAATATACCGAACTAATATTTTCTACCAAATATATTAATCGGGCTCAATATTCTGACATGCATGTACCTCATTGTATAGCCTAGATGCTGGTCTCTGATTGGCTAACTGGCTCACCATAATATACAGCCTAGCTATATGTATTGTACAATAATGGCTAATATATACAGTAAAATACTGGCTACAAATAAATGTAAGCCTGCAAAATACCTTCTAAAATGTTCCATTACACGCAATGTACCAGATTGAAATATATTCATACTGGCACCATGACAATGTAAGAATATTTCGTGTGTTACTCTTCAGTTATAACTATGCAATACAATGGGAATCATCGAAAATAATTAAGACTACTTAAGACGTAAGACTACCTCAAGCCTAATCACATAGCACATGATACCAATAACCATAATTTAGATATAACCTAACACGTACTGATGATAGTATGCAGTGTAGGATTAAGGTAGTCTTATACCCGAAATGTTGTAATTACATATACAGAACACACTCCTTGGCAACTCGTTCGTGATGCATTCATGCCGACTGTAAGTTATAGGATGTAATGAATATGCTTATAGTTTACATACATTACATATGATGTACATATAGTATACTATTGGGTGAGCAGTTTGTGCTGAACATATGCAAACAATAATAGGGTGACACAATCAAGCAATTATAAATCTATGTTATGTCTATTTTGTGTTCGGAGTGGTATTTTCCTGGTTCACTGTTGGAGCACACGTAATTAGGAATATGAAACGAATAATGTGTTATTTAAATTATAATGTATATTCAAACAACTAAAATGCGACACATCAATTATATTATTGTTCATAAAACAGAATGTATTTTTTACTCTTTTTATTCACAATTTTCCCTATTTTCTATAACTACGCATGAATGTTTTATTCACGAGGCGCTAACTTCATCAACAATATCGGTCACACTTCTCTCATCTATGTACAGTTTTATAAGTTACTAAAATGTATTCTGGCGGTCATCTGAATTCTAAAATATTTGGAAATTATAATAGTGTTTGGAACTGACCATGGAGTTGACTCCCTGGTGGTCTCACTAGATACTACAACAGACCCACTAAATTAATGTCCATACATGATTGGTGAGTCGCAGACAGGGCGTCACCAAGTGGTGCGGTATGAAGTATACCACCCACCACACCCCACCCCACCGTACAGAATCTCCCCAGCCCCAAAACACACAAAATCTGGATATGGTTCATTTAAATTACCTCTATTTAGGAAAACTCTGGTGTTCTTTCTGATGAAAAATTGCTCACTACCTGGGAAAGTGAAGCAATTTGCTAGAAAATGGAAACAATTTATAGTACTTCTGATGAAGTAATATTGAAATTAAGGGACGGGAATCCACGTAAAATTTACGTCCCCTCCCCACATCAAAATATCCTGGATGAACCTCTGTATCTATAGTAAACCACCATCTGTATGTTACACTCTTTAAAACCTGGGTAAAACAGGTTGGGTACTTACAGCCTTTGTACAAATTGTGTCAATTATATCGGTAACTGTTGGGTAAACATAGCACATAATATATTATAAATATCGTTACCATTGTGTTGAGTAACCAGTTAACCGGGTCACCATTTTGGTCCTCATCAAAGACATTTGGTCTTTAAAAATAAATGTGGTAATGAAACAGTAATTTGGCCCTTACTGAGCCATATTTAGTCTTAAGAATTGTGTTTGCCACCCAACAATAAGTCAATAATATAAGTGAGCACAATCGGCCTACTGGCTGTCTTATTTTGTATGGTAGACCACAATATATTACCCAAGTAATAATCCAAGTAGGTTACACACAAAGAGCTGAACGTTACAAAGGCATGTGGCGTTGAATGATTTCCATGGATAATATAGGCATCCGTATATTTACAGTCTTGAACAGATGTGGCAGTATAATATTGTTCTGCGTGTGACTCTGCAGTGTATAGTGTGGGAAATCACGTAGCTAATATGTGTGAGATTTTCTAATGAAGTAGGATTCAGTCCGTAACCACTGGCGGATCCAACGTGTGCATGAGTTTCTATGACTTTCCATGCTGCAATTAAACGGCAACACACTTTTTTCTCTACGATACTTCGGCTTTTTTTACTTTTTTATTGTCAAGAGTTGAGTAAATTACTCTGAACTTGCCAGTTCACTAAAAAATAAGAATATCTACCAATATTCACACATAAGTAGATACTTTTAATAAAACCAGATAATGGTTCGCACGCTCAGTCTGCTATTTACCCCTACTTCACAAGACGCAATAGCTTTTAAACTCCGAATAGCCCTGCTTTGATATCTCGGAAGACTGTCTAACAGTATAAAGTCCACATATTTTGTCAAATGGTGGGCCTGGACTCTTTTAAAAAATCGGGCGTAGCAAACTAGAAAATGGACATCTTTTTAAATGTAAACAACTTTTTGAGGTCACACCCCGAAATGTTGTCATAGGACTCCCCACCCCTCCCCAAAAAAAGGTGTCATATGAAAAATAATTTTGTTTTGAACAACATACTAGAAAGACAGATCTGAGATATATTCCTGCTTCAAGATACATATTTTTTAAACACCATAACATATTGATGTATATATGTATCAATTTGATGTTAACAATTGTCGCTTCCTGTATTTATAACTATCGTAAAGTACGCACCACGAATGTCGAAACTATCCATCCTCCAGCCATACGGCTTATCTCCCCGCTTATCTTAGTTTCCGTCAATTTGGGGCCAGCAGAACAAATGCTTTCCACATACAGTTTGGTCAGTTAGTCTCATCCATATAGAACAACAATTATGGATCAATCCTTGGTCTATTAGAGGTTTGAACTGTGTCTACTGTTCATAACATAAAGACCAAGCAGGTGATATCCATGTTTAAAATAGAGCTTATGTCAGAATTAATAGAAGTACGATTTACTACACATTGATTGTGCCAACTAATCATATTGGAACAGCATTCACTAGTACAAATACCAGTGGAAGATCTAAATTCAATAAGTCGTTTAAGGCATGCACAACAAAGGTGGGAAAACATATATAAAAAGTTAAGACAAAATAGAAAACAAACAAGGAGACAAAATAACAAATGAGGAAAATAACAAATAAATACCCGATTGGTAAATACTATCCAAGTACCTCATTGAAATACAAAATCCACTTTAGACACTAACAAGTTTAGATCGCTGCCATTTGTTATTGTCTACATACAAATAATAATAAGGGTGTATTCAACTACTGTGAAACCAGTACACTACATCCCTTCCCTTTTTAGTATTAACTTAAAATAATCAATGTGACACTTTTCAAACTCAAGCATTTCCTTACAAGAAAAGTTTTAGTGAAATCGCAGTTTATGAAATAGTTTGCATGTTTACTAATGATGGGCCCATATAGCCATTAATAGTCATTAATTCCAAAATCGACCACTATTTGTCAATAATTTGAGCATTTCATGCAAAAATCCATACAAGACAATAGAAGCAACATTTTGCATGTTTTCTAACAATGGGCCCAAATGGCCCTTAGTTCCAGAACACCCCAAATGAACCACTACTTGTCAATAATTGGAGCAACATTCGCAGAAATCCATGTAACACCATGGAAGCAGCATTTTGAATGTTTTCTAGAATTGGGCCCAAATGGCTCTTACTTCCCGAACACCTCAAATTGGACTATTATCAACAATTTGAGCAACCTTTGAAAAAATACATGTAATAAATAGTTTGCATCTTGCATGTTTCTAGTTGTTGTCCCAAATAACCCATCATTCCTGAACACCCCAAATGGACCACTACTTATCAATCATTTGAGCAACATTTACAAAAATGCACAGCAACATCATTTTGCATACTTTTTAACAATGGATCCAAATGACCTTTTAATTCGTGAAAACCTAAAATGAACCACTACTTGCCAATAATGTGTTCATTTCTTGCAAATATATATACAAGACCATAAGAACAACATGTTTAATGTTCTCTAACAATGGGACCAAATGGCCCTTAATTTCCGAACACCGAGTAAGTTGAGCAACATTTGTAAAATCCATCCAAGACTGTTGGAGAAGTTTGTATTTTGCATTTTTTTTTAGCAATGGGCCCAAATTGCCCTTTATTCCTGAACAACCGAAAATGGATCACTACTTGACAATACTGTTAGCGCAAAAATCCAGGAAAGACCATATGGGCAGCATTTTAAATGTTTCCTAACAATGAGCCAAAACGGCCCTTAATTCCCGAACACCTCAAATGGACCACTGCTTGTCAATAATTGGAGCAACATTTGCAAAATCCATTCCAAACCATATTGGCAGCATTTTGAATGTTTTCTAACAATGAGCCCAAATGGCCCTTATTTCATAAACACCCCAAATAGACCACTACTTGTCAATAATTTGATCAACTTAAAAAAAAGACATGCAAGACTGTAGGAGTATTTTACATTTGGCATGTTTTCTAACAATGGCCCCAAATGGCCCTTAATTCATGAACACCCCAAATGGTCCACTACTTGTCAATAATTTGAGCAACTTTTGCAAAAATATATGCAAGACTGTAGAAATAGGTTGCATTTTGAATGTCCTTAATTCCCAAACACCCCTAATGGACCACTACTTGTGAATAATTTGAGCCTTTGTTGCAAAAATTCATGCAATTCCATTTGAGCAATATTTTGCAAGTTTTCTAACAATGGTTCCAGATGGCTCCATGACAACATTCCACATCAAAAAAAAAAAAAAAAATACCAAACAGTAATTCTGAACAAATTTTAAATCCATACAAGACTATAGGAACAGTGTTGTGAATATTTTCTTTAAATGGGCCCAAAATTACCCTTAGGTAACTTCTCAGCAAACATTTCTGAACATCCCATAGGGATCACTACTCAACAATAGTTATAAGCAACTTTTACCAAAATTCATAAATGTCTGTGGGAGAAGAAGCATTTTGCATATTTCCAAAGATTGACCAAAACTTACCCTTTGATCTCAATTTCCTGAAGACCCCAAATGGTCCATCACGATCATTGTGTCCAACTTTCGTAAAAATCCATGAAACATTGCATGAGAAGATGCCATTTGCAAATTGTGGACGGACGGATGGTTGGGTCGATGGGTGGATGGATGGATGGATGGGTGGTTGGGTGGGCGGACGGGTGAGTGCGCAGGTAGGTTATCCTATGGCCCATGAAGTTCAACTCAGGTATATTCAATTGACATTTTTCTTTATTAAAAATCAGTCCTGCATCACTGAGTTTCTTCATAACTTTACGTAACCTGGTAATGTACATTCAACTACTGCTGAACCAATACAGTACAGGAGTGTAATATAATTTCGATGTAATTGTAAAGAACAAACCCTGCCTCACTTATTTTTCTTGTGGTATCTGATTATTGTTTACGAAAGTATGTCGTGTTAGTCCGAGTAACCATACCGTAGTCTCATATTTCGTTTCGTATATTGTATCTCTCATACTGGCAACTAACCACACATTATTTATAAATGTTCATAATACACTGCTGCAATTCAATTGAATAATTTTAGAAATGCTATTCTGACCTTTCAAACAGGTACATGTTCACTGACATATATTCATCCGATTTATTAAGACCTGCGCTGTATCCTCGGTGGATACATGATTTGTGCTTGTGTGTGCACAGTTTCCCCGAAGGGATATAGCAAGGTCTATATATAACTTGCTCCTCGAAAGTGTGGAAAAACGGATTTTTGTCTGTTGCTAAAAGTACGTAAATTAAGAATTGTGAAGTCACCGACAATGAAAATGGTGCCATATAACATGCACAATTGTTATGTACTAGATGTGCTGTATTGCATTGGAAATTTCATTAATTGTGCAATGTATCGTATAGGTATTTCACCCAAAAAGACATTCATACATTCACATGGATAGGGAATTTTAATTAAATTGAAATGGGTGTAGGGTTAAAATGCAAAGACACGTACTGGATTTGCTGGAAGGAGGGAGCAATTGTTTGTAGATGTCAGTGGTAGGGGAGGGCTATCATGAGAGCCGTGAACCCCGCCCCATTGAGAAATGTGTTTTCGTGTAAGATGCCTTAGATGGAAATTAGTGCTATAGTTTGTATATTGTACACGCCCATGGAAATGTGTCATGGGAGGGGTTTAAGGGGAGGGGTAAAGAAAAATATGAATTGTAATGTCACCTAGTATATACACAATGGTGCCATATAGTATGAAGGAATGGTGCCATACTAGGCATATATGTGCTATGTTTCATTAAAAGTTTAATTGACGGTTCGGTTTATTGTATTTGTATCGGCATTTTACCCAAATTTAGTGATATACAGTCACATTAAGTAATAGTAAATGACCTGACATGTGGAGTTGAAATCTACTGTTAAAATACGAGAGGGGTTGAGCGAGGAAAAATTAGGAATGTTGAGGTCAACTATTTATAAAAGGGTGCCATATAAAAAAGCAAAATGTAGTTATCCCATATATACTATGTTGCATTGAAATTGTAATTGTGGAGTTAATGTATGGACATTTTCTACAGTAAAACATATGCACTAAACAGGTCCATACAAACTTGGCAACGAGTGCGGAGGGTCAAAATACCATTTACATTTACAATAAACATTAAAAACAAAGTTTTTCTTCAAATTTCCATTCGAGAGAAGTCACCGCCCCTCCCATTCCCCTATATATGGACACCCATGAAGATGAGTATATTCGAGGAAGAACAAGGAGGTTGCAGTTTTCCTATCTGCAAAATGGTCGATATGGACAAATTAAAAAAGAACAAAAATAACATTTCACCTTTTTAACGAAAGAAAAATATGAAAAAGTGGATGATTTATCTCCTACCTCGAGGTCAAAACTGAAAAACAAACTTGTAAAAAAGTTAACTCAAGATTTGAATATATTATGGATGTATATAATTTTTGGTATGTAAGTTCCTCAAAATGGAATGTAGCAAATGTTGTTCAGGTTTCCATACGTGCATGTTTAGGCTATCAAGGAATTTTATCCAGTATACATTGTCCAACAGAAGTGAATTTATCAACCTTGTATTACTTTGAAATGATGCATATGGGCACACTCAAGTCATAAATCATACCTATCAGTTCTATATCAGTAATATATAAAAGGCACTGGAAGTTTATATTCATTTAGCATCGTTTAGTATCCAAATTAATATAGGAGAGAAAATATGTCACAACTTATAGGAGTATTTCTCAATAAAATATGATAAATGGTATTTCTATGTCTAATCCTGTCTAAAGTACTTGAACTTTGTAACTAGGTTGAACTGAAGCTCCAGTTGTGACTTTTGATCCTGCTGTAGTTATTTATAAGGTGTTTCAGCTGGCTGCTCTGTTTCTTCAATAATCAATAATAAGTCAATATCACTCATGTTGTTTTGACGTGTATCGAGCAAGACCTTGTGGAACGTATTTTAAGGCAATAAATAAAAGAGCTACTGGCTTTCTTGTTATTTTTAATCTGATAACCTTATTTGTATTTCGCGTTTAGTATTTAGTTTGTAGTTGACAATAGTTTGATTTTGCATTTCCTATTTTATTTTATTTTATTTATATTTATTTATTTCAAAATAAAAGCTCCAAATGGACAAGCAATATACAATTTAAACAGATACAAATATAGACACAATATAAACCACATCACAAGAACTGGCAATACATATATTGTAAACAAAATATAATTAAAATGGTTTGGTTAACTTGATAATAAAATCAAGATTTACTGGTTGTATATGTGTGTTTAGGTCGATACATGACTTTACGCTGTCGCAAATGCCATGGTTGTTAGCAGTCATAAAATTTAAGGGAAGCTTAACTATGTTTCTGTTACCATTGTTACACAATTACTGTAAACATTGAGTCATTTCCTTGCAAACTATTCTTGGATCTATGGATAAGTGTGTTTTTATACAATAAATTACATGTCGCCTCACAATTTATATGTGTTCGTTGGATACTAACATTGTTTTCTGGTTTTGTATTGTTTGCATATAATGGCCATCAATACAACGTACGTTCTGGGATATGAAACTTACAAGGTGTTTCAAAGTTAGTCTTTTTTTTTGCCGATTAAATAAATCCACAAACGAACTTCAATCGACGTGGAAGCCTACATATCATTATGTACAAATCGGGGAGCCCACCCTACCCTCATGCACAGTATATGTCAACTGGTCAACGAAATGTTTACATTATAATTCCAAGGCGAAAATTATACTAATATATGTGATTATATACAGATCGAACTCACTCAGAAATAACTATCAGTGTTCTTGTTTCAATGACAATGTTCGTTTGATTAGAAAGTATACTGTATTTATTAATATTATACTTCATGCTCATCTTGATGATACAAGTCCTACATAACAAGGGATAAAACCATATATGACAGTCCAGACAATGGCAA
>WXZC020000808.1:0-10725 GCA_011317855.2 Paelopatides confundens | reverse complement strand
TAAACTTTTATGCATATTTTTTAAGCACACCAGAAGGCTTGTTGAAGGTCCGTGAGCTCGTAAAACAAGTTACCCAAGTTTCAGAGAAGAACTTTTCTAAGGTGTTGTTCACGTTGTTGTTGTCTATATTGATGACTTGCACACAAGCATGAAGTCACACTGTACTGTAAACAGCTTTTTAAAATTCACTAACTGCATTTAAGGTCAGGACGTCTGGCCCTACCCATATGCTCACAAACATTATAAATGGGTCAATGCATTACGCGTAGCTCTGCTGCATTTTCCGGCGGGTCCCCGAAACCGCAGTTTTCATGGAAATACTGTAAAAAAAAACCTCCAACCCGGCTTGCAGTTTCACCTTGAGCTGTCTTGCTTCGACGGTACTGTTTACTCAGCTAATTCCCACATGGCTGATTTAGAAGCACTAGCATCAAGTTATCATAACACCAGAGATAATATAAAACCTCCAACCCGACTTGCAGTTTCACCTTCAGCTGTTTTGCCTCGACGGTACTGTTTACTCAGCTAATTCCCATGTGCCTGATTTAGAAGCACTAGTATCAAGTTATCATAACACCAGAGATAAAATACAGTTGGCTATTGGATATATTGTTACACATGTTATTTGGTGGTGTTTTCCCTTATTTTAGTTTTGGAGTATAACGCAGATATGCATGTGTTTACACGTCTTAGCGTTTTATAAGGTA
Source organism: Paelopatides confundens (assembly GCA_011317855.2). Classification (NCBI taxonomy): domain Eukaryota; kingdom Metazoa; phylum Echinodermata; class Holothuroidea; order Aspidochirotida; family Synallactidae; genus Paelopatides; species Paelopatides confundens. Next base: position 10,018 of record WXZC020000808.1, on the reverse strand, counting down.
ATACTCTGGATAGCTATTAATTATGTAAAAGTAAAATGCTCAATAAATAATGTTGGGTTTAATGAAGGAAAAGTTTGCCTCATGATTAAAAAAACACACAAAAGTTAAGGTAAAACCCATTTTCAGGGAGCCACCATCTTGGAAATATGGAAATTAACACAAAATAGATACCAAGTTTTTATTTGAAGCTCATTGGGTTCAAAAGTTATAGCCGAAACCTTTTTCGGAGGGCGGCCATATTGTTTTGGTCGTCTGGGCTACATCTACAAATTTGGTGCGTTTGCACAAATTTACACAAACATAGCCTAATATAGCCCTAAGGCCCCAACTAGTAGAACTAAGTTTTTCTGAAGCTACAGTAGAAATAAACTAATGCAAATGATATATTAACACTCTAGCATATTGTATAAGGTATATAATACTAAATGCAAAGAATAAAGTCAAATGCGGACATTAACAATGCTCGGACGTAGTCAGATTGCTTCCATAAATATAACGCAATACAAATATGTCATAAACCAACACTATTAAACCACACGTTCATATAACTGGCAGTATATTGCAGGAGGCGCGGTGCACAAACTTACTATCAGTACACATGCGTTATTTTGTTTCGATACTGTCACTACTGCCTTCCGTGTACACTCCATCAACGCTGGATACGTCAGCAAACCATACTCGGATTCTCCAAAGTTGAGCACCAAACAAGACGGCAGTATGTACCATTCTGAAGTCGTCGACATGACCCGGCCAGAAGCCGAACTCCCAACCTCGCAGCTACAATATGGATTTTCTAACCACTACTGTGTGACAGTACACATAAGTAAAATAATTAATACATCTTGTTTTGCCAACGGCTACAGTTGAAAGAAGGAGAAAAACGTTGAAATCGAACACACATAGTTTTGTACGAAAAACGCCACTGTGCATGTCAACTGATCGCATTATGGTGGTGTGTCCATATCCGTAAAGCTACGGTCACACTTATCCGGCAGCGGCAGCGGCAGTGGTAACGGTTTTAAAAGTCGTTATCTATAACAAAACAAAATGTTGTTCATACTAATACGTACGACAACGGTAGTTCGTTTATACGGCATCCGTTAAAAGCGCATCCGACATAACTGGAATCGCTTAAGGAGCGATATATGTCATGGACGCACAGTGACACACATTGACCAAATCCTTGCAAATCTGAATTGTTTTCTGCTGATATTGAAAATTGGTGTTGTTGGTGCAAAATCATCTGCCCGTACAACCCTGCTCATCTATATTAACAAGATAATCAAACGACAATCACTTTGTTTAGCGAATCGCAACTGATGTGGCGTAATTGAGATATGAAATTATATTGTAAGTGACGCTATAACAGGGGAGGCGATCCAGGAGATACGGGAGTGGGAAACCGACCCCAATAGTTTTAATGGGAGACATCATATCTGATTTCCCCGCAATAATTTCCAAATCATAGTATTTGAACCACTCCAAAAGTTATTCTGGTATAGACTTTTAATAAAAACATGAAATTTCTCGCGAGCTTCACGTGCTCATTGTCTTTGCCGTTCACACCTTCACCAGCTTTGTAAACTACATTACACTTTTTCACACCATGTGCATCTAGCCTCTTTTCAAATATATACCAAGTTATATCACACACATGGGCTTCACCATGGGGAAGTGGTTATGGATTATACTCCCTCCCCACCCCAACTTATTTGCTATTGGACAACTTATACGGGTTTTCGGGAGACTCATGCAGTTTGCGAGTAAAATGTCTGGCGTTGATCCTCCTTGGCTATCGTGTAGATTCATGTTTGTGCGGTTCTTATGCAGGATTTTTTTGAGAGGGGGCAGAGTGAAGGCATGAGATAACTACCCCTCACAATTTCCCCTTCTTGATACGTTTTTTTATGTATGGTATATAAGCACCCTTTTGCTGATAGATAAACTTAAAATTCCATTTTCCCAAAAGGGCAGGGTTTTTTTATCTCAAAGTTATAGATCTCCCCCTCATGGTACTTACTGAAACAAAATCCCGCCTATGGCTGGTGTGTAAGAAAGGAATTGGCATTGTCATTTTAGAAGTTATGTAGTTGGCGGGAATTTGAGCCCATAGAACAAAATACTTAGCATATCGATATGCCAATTTGCCTCCTCGTGGACAGAGAACACCAATTATGGATATATCCACGGAAATGGACGCTCAGAGTCCATTCCTCTCTTTCTAGTCTCGCGTAGACAGAATATGTGGAGCAAAATCGGTGAGGCTTGGCCTAGATATTTTTTACAGTATAAAAAATTGTGCCAATTCCCAACTTGCCCCCCGCCCACATGGTGACGTCCCTGGACGCGATATAACATGGTATGTATTTGAAGAGAGGCTATATGCACAAGAAATGAACCTATGCTCGAGACGTCAACAAACTCTATGTTTGTAGTCAGCTATGAGTAGTATATATGCATGTGTTACCATGGTTACGTTGGTGCTAAGCTTATTTTGCCGTATTAATGTGTCAGTCACGTCATATTGCCACTAAGTAACCGCTGCCGTTGTCATTGCCGTTGTCGTTACCGTTACCGGATAAGTGTGAATATACGTAACGTAAGGCAGAAGATAAAATCTCGTCTCTATAGTACAATACCAGCAGAGTATAAGTTATAAAGAAATAGGCATAATGGTATGTTTGCAAGCTGTTACCGTTAAAACTTGTCAAACACACCGAAAAGCGGAAATGTTTAAATCGGTATACAGGACAGTTTCTTTATGATTTCAGTCATTCATATTGTGTTTTATTCTATGGAAGAGTTATCTACGTATTTATTTCAGCAAAATATTTACTACAAAAGGAAGTCAATATATTTTACATTTCATTCCACCAAGGATAGCAAATTAATTAAGTTGAACGTCGACATATATTATTCACACACTTCAGGATATACATGGATATGTTTCCTTGTATTACTCATTGTTCCTTGTTCGACTCAATGAATGAATTTAATATAATTTAATACTTGTAAACTGTTTTGTGCAGACTTTCCCTTTTAGACAGAAAGTATCGGCATATGCAGCTTCTCGTGGCAATAAGGAAGTAATATAACTGTACATTCCACACAATATGCATAGAGCAAATGGTGTATGGATCATAGTATAGTGTTTCTTCTGTAAACGCTTCTTGATCACTTACTCGTATTTAGCAAATACAATCAGTGAAGCCCGAAACCCAAGAAGTGTTTACAATTGGTGAAGACCTTTTCATCACTTCCAAAAGTTGGATAGTTAAATATGTGGAGGATCATTTGGCTACATCGTTTCAAATGTTGATAAATTGGGGGAGACGTTATATTTACTGTAAAAAAAAGACACGACGTAATGATATATTATAGGCTAAAGTATAGTTCTTATAGTATCGATAATTGCCTTCAAATGGTTGAAAAAAGTATTTTGACTAACTTTTTTGACTCCCTATACGGACATGACACAACTGAATAAATATATTGTCCCGCAACATATACAATGAATTTCCTTTTCGATTATATGATTGGTTGAAATGAATTGCCAATGAAAAATATATTCATTAGGACACATATAATACAAGTACTGCAGTATACCAATTATGGTCATGATCTCATCAGTGGCCACAATCCCTGGCCGAGTCATTGTCAAGACTGTAACAAGTGACCTACTCGTGTAATGCTGGGTGCTCAGCGTTAAGGTATCAGAGTGGGGCCAGTTGGGTGTCTGGATGTAAAATGCCACCCAACGTGAAATGTAAGTTACAAGCCACTTCGGCTTTCCCACATGTGTGACAGCTTAGCGTCGTAAAATAACTATAATTATAAAATCACCATTTTCAAACAGATTATATTCCTCAATATATTCAGTTTTGCCCATAAATATAGACTTAAAAATGGTTACATTAAAAAACCGAACCCTAACACTAACCCTTACAAATAAATAGGACCAAATCTTTCCCAACTGATTTATCAAACGATTCATATATGGTTTTACCAATACTCATGGACAGTCTGGTTACGATTTTCGTAACAACAATTTTTAGTTAATCTTGAGAATAAATATATTCTTGTAACCTCACGTCTAGCTCAATCAAGAATATTGGTACGGCTTTCCTCATTGTTCCAAATACAGGGGTATGGGGGCTCTGACCCCACACATGAGGCTGGGACCCTCAATGCCTATTTTGAGGCGGAATCAGATAAGACAGACATCTCCTATGATGTGTTAGTTTCTTAGGGACACCCCAGCAAGGAAACACTGACCTTAATCCACCATTCAAACAAGTTTTATCTCATGTATTCATATAAACCTAGCCCAAAATAGCGCTCGCAATTGAGGAATTGTATTCAATCGGGGAATTTTTTCTTGGTAAATTCGGTCAGACGCAGGTGTTGAACACGGAGAAATTCAAACTTGGCTTCAATCGGTAAAAAGACGTAATCAAAATGTTGATGCTACATTAACTTTGTTTATTGGTTCAACGGAGTAAGAATTCTTCTTCCCCCTATATAACCAAAATAACCAAATATAATACATATGACATGCATTTGACATATATTACTAATCTAAAACTTGAAGGACAAAAGGATTATTGGGGCCCAGCAGGAGGAGAAAAATACATCCCTTTTTTCTCTATTCTTTTTATTTTAAACAATTTATTTGTTTACTTATTGCCTGGCACAATTTTGTATGCTTTATACTTCATTACACCCATTTGCAGATAGAGAGTTGACCTTAATATTTAATTGTTTCCATTTGTTTCTTACACCTAAATCCCCAGAAAGTTGGCCACAGACACATATTGGAAACAAAGTTATAGTTCACTGCACCCCCTCACATCCGGAGATGAAATCCTGCCTCTGTGCTCGTTTGTTAAAGAGGAATAGGCATTGTCATTTAATCATTGTCATTACGTAAGTTATTTTGGCGTTGACGGGAAATTTAGGACTATATGTTGGGACAATCATATTTTTTTGTTGTGTAAAAATGTCAGCCCCCAGTCATCGGACATTATTGACATCTCTGATGCAGGTATCAATTTACTTCCGTGCAAAATGTTTTATTGTTTTAATCTAAGCATTTTTAATCATTATACCCCAGCCCACAACGCTTTTCCCCAAACGTTCACGACCTTTAATGAATTCAGTCTCGGAGGGGTGTGCACGCCACTGGCCCTTGCCACATCGCCATAACCGGGGCAAACCATTGAACGGTAACGATCGCGTATAGGCTACTGTTATCATGTTACGTGAGTAGTGGTACTGAGATACATACTTAGTGTGTATGTTGTATACGTACCATAGGCACGCCGATTGAAACATTTTGCGTCTAAGCACCCATAATTATTCAAAAAATAAAAAAGGGCGACACCGCTCCTCTTAGAACCAGCCCCAGGACGGAAGTCACTCACCTGTTCTCATTTCCCCCTTCGAAAATATTGTGCACCGCCACCCCCCCCCCAATCCCCCCACATTAAAAATGGCACGGAAGATATTTACTAAGCTAGATATATCGCGTGCGTTATTCTGTACGCGCGCGTTCTGTGCGTCCATTTGACAATATAGTCTTTGTTTTGGCGTCCAAAACAGCATTACACTTTACTTTTCTTTGAATGTTGTGATGAATTCTACATACACTAAAGCCAGATAGAGCTTTGTAAATAAACATACCTCTGTATGAAGACTCGTTTTAGCAGTGGATTTAATAGCGGAGAGCTGAGTTGATGTGGGATGGGAGAGGTAACACCAATGGGGATGTGGACAGTAAAGGAGATGGTGGACCAATACAAGGGAATGGCCCAGCAAAAACATCAATTTTGCGCCCTAATTGGATATTTGGCAGTTCTGCTGGGCTTAAGTGGGCTAAGGCTACTGGTGGGTAAAATAATTGGTTCTAAGTGGGCGTGAGTGTGACTTTGTGACTTTGCGATTTCGCAGAAATGAACAATTTCAATTGAGATTGTTAGAGTCGCGGACCTGTTTTGGGGCATAATTGGGATGAAACGGAATGATGTTAACGATACCGTTAATATGTATATATATATATATATATATATATATATATATATATATATATATATATATATAGATATATATATATATATATATATATATATATATATATATATATATAAGCAATATACTATTTACTCGAAAATATATGTATTTCAGGCATCACTCAGCTTGTGAGAAGTGTGTACAAGTTGGGTAACTCAATGGTTTGACCTACACATGTCGAGCCCTAATACTTCAGTCATTACTTTACTGCGGCACAATGGTAACAACAACAACAACACTTAAAAAAAAGCATTGAAATTGAAACTCAACAGATTATCTATTCACAATTGTTGATATATGTCTAAACAAACTTCATGAAAGGGCCTATCAATATTTTAGGGACCAGACCTCATCCATCTAAAGACTTGATTATTTTTAGGCAATACAAACTAATGTTTTATTCGGTGAACACCTCCCGAACTAGTCATCACAACAGTGTGATAGCACGTTTCTTACATATCTTCTTACTTTATAATGTCCTACCATATCATTTGATATATTTGCACTACACATACGCGCGCTCATAATATGTTTCTCTCGTATGCATATATCGTCTCTTCAAATACGTACCAAGTTATATCACATCCAAGGACGTTACCATTGAGGAAGAGATTTAGCAGCCACAGTGATTTGCTATTTTTTCAACTGTTCAATATATCTAGGCCAATCCTCATCGATGTTGCTGCATATCTCCCACTAAGCTCAGCCATATAGACATATATAACATAGTATTGTAATATTGTCTAAACATCGAACGAATCTTATTTGGGTAAGTTATACTCTCTTCGGTGGATGAATATTAAAATTTGGTGCACTATTCTTGAAAACAATGACATGAAAATTGTATTATAACTGACTAAATTTCAAGTTTAAATGGTGCATTTTTATACTAAATCGTCAAAATATTGTGATTGTTTGCATATTAAGCACTATAATCGATTAAATGGCTCAAAGCAGGACAATTTCAGATGGAAGTGTTACTAAAGGGCGCATTTTAAAATGGATAGAAAGAGCATTTTGCCCTTGTTTTACTTCATCTGTCCAGATGTTAACCGTTTTCGAGACAAGTTTTTTATTGTAATCTTATATTGAAGTTAGCCATTTTCCAATTATTTTGTGATAATATATAGATTTGTTTCGCAATTATTAATATGCATGGTATTGGTTCGTGGGAAAAGAGTTTCCATGAATATATCGTAATATCAAACATGAACATTAATGAATAGATACACATTTTGTGTTGTACAGAATTCTTTCACCAAATGTATGGATGTTGATGATACATTACTGATGAGATTTTCAAAATATGATCGAATACGGAATCAAATCTTAGTTTAATTTGACTTTAAAACGAATTATCATATATACATACCGTACCATATATAGTTGTTGATGGCGCTATAATATTAAGATTGTGTGACTGCTTAAAAGTCTGATGTATAATCCCTGCTTGGAACAAGCGTAAATGACTACACTTGGCACTTGATTCAACCACTTGGAACACGGGTAATTAATACGCAATTATTATTACAGGATAGTAGAGGACTAGAGAAACAAGCTACATTTGTAATCGGTCCCATAAAAGTATGGACATGAAACAACTAGAAACGTGAAATGGAAATAACGAAGTTATGATACATTGCTACTTTCGGTTGCACAATTAGATATAGTTCAAACTATTGATTTATTCTGATGAGTTGTACAAATTGGTTTGGGAATGAAACACAAAATGTTGGGCTCTGGATTGTGATAATTTGCCAAATTAATGATGGTGATTATTAACATAACGACAGCAAATTCTAGCAGTGAATTTCATACGCAGTAGCTGTTCATTCAAATGCAATGGGTTTTGAAACCACCAGTTGTATTCACAGCTCAAATGGTTATATATCATCCTGGAACATTCATCTATAAATTTGATGCCAAATAATCTCAATTTTTTCTAATTACTTTCAATTACACATTCCTATACCCCATATATACTATTTATGTTCATAATATTATTCAAAGGGTAGTATTTTATTTCTCGTTCATACTTCTTTCAACAACCTCTTATTGTAATTAACATGTGTGCCTTCCTGACAATTCCAGAGTTACTTCAGGAAAAGATTGAATTTATTTTGTGAATATTGCTTGCGATAATTGTGCCTCATCATGTATCACTATCTCCGCTCAAGGCAGAATGTGCACGCACATGACATGTTGTCATGTGGTTTTATGAGCCTAATCTTCCGTGCGGGCTCAGAGCAACTTGGAAGATGTGTTTTTACATCCAGACACTAGCTGGCCCACTCCGATACTTAAACGCTGAGCACCCAGCAGTACGGCAGTGCCTATATATGTATTAATGTACTGTGACTTTCAATATATTCGAATTTACATGTTACATGTATGGGATACTTCTTTTAATGCTAATTTGATTTAAATGTAATTTAACAAAAAATAAATAAAAGTGGTTTTGAAATATAACCTTCATTGTCAGTTGTGCGTAAAGTCGTCCTCTGAAGTTCAGCAAACTTTCCCCATATTTTAACATGCTGAAAAAAAGCTAATCGTTTCCAAAGGTACTTTCCTATAGGTCGTTACCCTCAAAATGATTCATTGAGTAGGGTCAAATTAAACAACGGTAAAAGTAAAATGGTTGTAACGGTTGAAACTTTTTTACCAGACTGTGTTTTAAATCTTTCTAGCATATCCGAGGGCAATACTGATGACGTTTAACCGATATTGGGATGAAGATTAACCGATATTGCATCTCCTACATGTATGATGGCAATGTATACCATATATAAACTTGATATATAAATGATTAGCAAATATAAGACAATGTTGGTTGATGGACTGATGGTTAAGAGAAATAAGTTGGAGGTTAGAGAGAGAGTCATATATGGGAAATGGTTATATGGTACTACAACTGTGCAGAACTCGAGCAAAGCTAGAAAAATCGACCCCAGTTTTGTAAAATTAAAGTCCAGTCTATGTTTTGTAACCGCTCCCTCAGTTAAACCAAAATTACGTCATTACAGATTGTCACACCAGTATGACCGTGTACCAAATAATTCAAGTGATATAGCACTGTATTCAGTATTCACGACATTGTCCGGGTAATAATTATATTTATCGGGTCGGATGTATCAATAAATAATTGAAAATACTCGGGAATAATGGGATTTGATGTTAGATCGTGGTGACTAGAAATATGATAAAAATAGGTAGTTATTAAATGTAGCCACAAACACGAGATACTGTAACCAATAGCAGTTCGATAAATTCTTAGTAAGAATATAATGTAGATTATACGAAGCCTGTTGTTTGGTAAAAATATATCTGAAGAATGAAAGCTTGAACAGATCATATACTTGACATAGGCTACTACAGCCCAATACCAAGTATTGTATAAGAAGCCTATGTTTTTGGTGGACTTCAACGGGTATTTGGGTACTGCAGATATCAAACTTTGTCCCTTATAAAGTAAAAGGATAGCATAATTGCTGGTGGCGGTGGGGTCAGTAAAGGTTGACTTTGGTAAACATTGTACAGCATATCTCGAGCAGGAAGGCTTGGACCGATCTCATAGGTGGCTTGTGGATGCCACATTAAGTACAATGAACATTGTTTTTATTGGAGGTCAATGTTTATTTGTGGTCAGTAGAGGTCATAATATGAAAATCGGGTAAACACGATTATCAAAAATAAATATTTGGACAGATTTCCGTCATGCCACGTGGATGTCCCATATTAAGTACAATATTATGCACCATATTTGTCAATTTATTGTAATTCATATACTGTACTCCACGCACATATGTTAGATTCTTTAGAAAATCGGCATATTATGTCATCGACACAGTGATCTTTGCATTGTGTGTTGCTGCAGTACTATAGTTTGGTATATATACATATATATATATATATATATATATATATATATATATATATATATATATAT
>WXZC020000807.1:0-10734 GCA_011317855.2 Paelopatides confundens | reverse complement strand
TTTATACGTTTTGTGGTTTTGGGTTTTGGGGGTAAGTTGTGTATTTTGTCATGCGCGTAATAACCAATACCAGTTTTGGGGTTTATGTGACCTTTGCCCCCTGACCTTTGACATATGACGTCATCGGCGATGTAGGCACTACATTTCACGTACAGACATACGCCGTGAAGTTTTAAGTTGATTTGCCTTGCGGTTTAGGAAGAGTTTGTCACACAGTTATTCGCAACATTTGCTAACATTTGATCTTGATTCACCTCGTGGCGTTTGACCTTGTACATAAATTAACAACACATATATATTGGCATGTTATTTCTTGTTCATGTTTTGTGATTTGGGGGTAATTTTGGCATTTTGACATGTGCGTAATGCTCAAAATTCATTTTGGTAATTTATGTGATATTTGATATATGACCTTTGTACTATGACATATGACCTATGGCTTTAACATTAATCGACCCTGGGGGTTTAGGGGGAGTTCATGATACACGATTTCGAAATTACACTCACCCACTCACGTTCACGCATATATACACACACTCACAAACTCACCATCACACAGGCATACTCACATTCCATACAAATATGGGACATACTTTCTCATGAACATTTTACATATGGTTGTTTTACGCCCACGCCCAAAGTCGTATGTCTAGCCCGTGTTTTTGTTTTACCACATGATACACCCAATGGCCGCATTAACCCACCGACTTTCAGATAAATACCACATGGGGTGTAAGGTGGGTATGAAATCAAACACGTTTTCTGTGCGAAATGGTCAATGAAGTACGACACCTCACACCCTATATATTACATGTATGGGATTAGATAATTATTATTTTGAATCAGTGACCATAAAGAGTGGATCTCTAAAGTTCCATCCCACATATTCATTATCACGAACGCCTCACTTGGCACAATGAATTTCATGTAAATGTGAATATTTTCAAAAGTACACGTGCTATGCTGTGTTCGAAATGGGTATAGGTATTTGGAGTGGTCTTTTTGAAAAAAAAAAGTGGTTTTATGTGACTAAGGCCAGTGGCGTGAACAGGACTTAAGATTGTATTTAGAGGTTATTAACCTTTTATGAACTTTGATATGAGGGAGGTGTGTAACTGACCGTTAAGAAATGTTCGAAGAATTAAGTCCCGAATTTCCCATCAACGCCATAACTTTCAAAATGACAATGCCAATTCCTTTCTGACACACTTATGCAGAAGCAGTATTTAATCTCCGGAAGTGATGAGGTGGTGGGGCCTACAGCTTTAAGACGAAATTTGTTCTGATCTGTGTCTGTGGGTAAAACCGATCCTGTGGGTCAATATTAAGGTCATACATCTGAAAATGGGTAAAATGCAATATATAGCATACATAAGTGTGCAATGCAGTAAAATAATAAGTACAAAAATCTACTGTTTAGAAAGTAAATAATGAAAAAAAGCGGTGTACATTTCTTTCCCTTCCGAGCTTCATTTATCCTGTTTTCAAACATGATTTTTGTCTTCAATTTTAGATTAGTAATACACGCCAATTGCATATAACATATATTGATTTTGGTTAGTGTGTGTATAGGGGAAGAATAATTCATTTAAACCATAACTAAAGTTAATATAACATAATGATTTTGACTAAGTCTTTTTACTCATTTAGGAAGGCTGAATTTATTCTTGTTTTAACACCTTCATCGCCGAATTTCTCAGAAGCAATTCTCCGATTTAATGGTATTCCTCTTTTGTACAAGCCACTTGAGCTAGTCTTATATGAATATACGAGGTAAAACTTGTTTGAAGAGCGGGTGTGGTATTTTTCACCTTCCCGTGATCACATAAAAAAGCACGCGGGCTCACAACCTCTTCTTGTATAGGTGTGTAGGGGTTCCAGCCATGGCTGTTTAAAATAATGTGGGATTGTAATCCAGGAGCAATCCACGATTTTCATTTTTTGTAATGATCGAAATATAATTATATTGCCATGTTGACGGGAAGTGTAGGCTACACGACATTTTGATTTTTTTTTAAATTGATTACAATCCTATCACAGCGAATATGAAAGTTGGGCAGTTGAAATAATAGAAGAATACTCCAAAACAGATCGCAATAGGACCTATTGGTCCATCATCCGGCAACTGGAAGACTGGGGTCAAGAGTCATGTCTCAGTCTCGCATCATCCGGAAGGATTAAAACAATTGTTGTTCATCCGATCGTCCAAAACCTCCTGGATAAATTCTGGTCGGGAAAGATAACAAGCACCTCTAAAACAGTGGTAAGATACTGACATATATAATAAGAGTTGTTGATAACTGAATGACTGTGGGTCAGGTAATTGGATGAATGTGTGTCAGTGTGGGTGTATGTATAGTGTACTTGTTTTCAACGATTTTTGCTGTACTGCTCTTATGTTATGGGTATATTGCGTCACAGAAAACACACTATACCCATATCATAAGAGCAGTTCCATTCGTTATTTGAAGCAACAATAATCATAGACAATCTGCACGAAAAGTTCGGCTATATTTACGGTATATTATCTACCGACGATATGCAACAAAAACATGAACTGCACGAACACGCCATTTACCACAAACTGTATAGCGGAAGAAAATTTAAAAGTGAAAAATCCTAAATAAATGACAAACACAAATTTTACATTGTTGCGTTATTGGTTATCAATTTTTCGCAATAATCCGACATTTAATCGAAAAATGAATTTCATTCTATAGTAGTTTCAATATCCTAAACTAATGAATACCATTGTCTCAACATGTGGAACATTACGGTCTATATTTTGTTTACGTTCACGCCTTTGTACATCGTCCAAACATTGATCCTCAATTATTTATATGCATCATCATTGGCCTGTTGCAATATACCGTACACGATCACACCACACAATAGCCTACACAGTATAAACTTAATTTTATACTTTTCATAAGCTTGCCATGTGAGTTTTTTTTTACTTTTAACGGCAACTGAAAGGAAAATTGTACCATTAATTATGTTTTGATTCACTGATCGCGGGAATTCAAAACCATCATTATAGGACTGTGAATATTTCTAGTATTGTGTGCAAACTCCTGAAGTACAGTATATTATTACGGATTCATTTGTTCAGTTTCTGGATGATCATTCGTTGATTAATATTACTCCGCATCGTTCTACAAGAAATATATCTGGTCTTACAAATATTCTCGAATATCTGGCGAATGGTACTAGTTCCGTAGATGCAGGTAATCATGTTGATGTGGTATTTTTAGATTTTCAGAACGCTTTTGATAATGTTCCTCAAAATCGGTTATTGGTCAAATTTGAAAGTTTGGGTACCAATGGTTGTTTGCTAAAGTGGATTGCTGACTGGTTATTAAACCGAAAGCAATGAGTGGGTGTTGTTTGATCTGTATCTCCTTGGATAAATGTTACCAGTGGTATCCCTCAGGTTGTGTTGTGTCCAGTGTAGTGCATATATTAACGCTGTTTATGATTCTGTTTCTAAGATTAAAACGTTTGCAGATGACACCAAGTTTGACAGAGATGTTTATTCAGTGTCTGACGCTTAACTTGATAAAATGTTTAACTGTTCTAGGGTTTGAGGTATGTTATTCAATATTGACAAGCGTGAGATTATGCATTGAGGTAATGATATTTTGAAGTATGGTGGAATAATTTTGGACGTAGTTCAGCAAGAGCAAGACCTCGGTATTTATTTGGATTCATCGCTGAAACTTTCTGAACAGTCTGCCGAATCTGCCAGAATGGCAAATTGGATTTCAGGGTTGATTAATAAGCGAAATTGTAAGTTTATTCATAAGCACGTTGTTTTTAAGTTATAAAAACAAGATGATAAGGCCTCATCTGAAGTATGCTGTTCAGTCATGTTATCTGGCTAGGCACATGGTTATTCTTGAAAATTAAGTGGAAGGTATACAATCGATCAGTTTTATTTGTTCCCTGTCGTATAAACACCGTCTGGTCCATTTGGAGCATAATTCACTGGAACGATCATTTAAAATTGTTCATGATTTCAATATACTTTTCATGATTTGTTTTCACTTTGTCGTGGGATAATCATAACATAGATCATGGCCTTAAGTTAAACGATGATTGTTCCATGTTAGATGTCAGAACGTACTTCTCTTCTCAAAGGGTGTTGGATTATTAAGATGCTTTGCCGAAGTCTTTGGTATATATTAGCAGTGTGAATGCCTTCACGAATGGAATGGATGCTTACTTTTCTTATAGTGGTATAATTTAGGGAGTTTACGGTTCAGGATCTTATATGAGGGCATTGTCCTTTCTGATCCTTATTTTCTATACTATACTACTTAACTAAAATTGACCACTACAACTAATATGTAATCATGAATGACACGACACTGATAGTCGGCAAAATCTGCTAATTATATTTGTATAAATAAACAAGGCTCATGTGCGTCAACTGATCGGGAATTTGTATATGACATTGAAGATTAATGTACATCAATATTGTACTTTCATTATTTGCTGATCATTTATTTGAATTAATAGTGTAATATTGAAAATGCCTCAGATATACGCATGGGCTGATCGCAGTCACGTACCCCGTACAGTCGGATCATGTAAGGTTAATATGAGCTAATGTATACTTACAGGTTGTATTTAGTTCAGTTAGGTAGGACAGTGAATTTGAGAACTGAAGATCACCTGCTCAATTCCCATTTCGGCATTTTTTGTTCAATTATATCTGTTATTGTTCTGATCCTTCTTGACAATCAAAGGAAGCTATGTAGTCCGGCTACGGGCATTACTCTCATTCATGGATATCAATGAGTTAATGGGTCAACAGTCAAACTCTTCAAAATGGATAACACTACATCCGAAGTTGGATTATATCCAAACTAATTGGGTTATGATAGCTATATGATCATGTGTGTTAATGGAGTTAGAGTTAGATTAAGTGGAATTAATGAAAATCAGATGTTGCCCAGGTAAGTATAGAAGCTCGTATATACCCAAAACCAGAAGTTTTGGGTTATTAAGGACATCTATGTAAATTTGACAACGGATAAGAGGCTCGGTGTGAACACAATTTCCATAACATTGCATTTGGTTTCAGAAAAATACGAAGGAATAAAAAACCTTCAATTTTGGACATATTGCTATTAAGTTATGAAGAAACAATAAATAAATTAATTCAACTGAACATAGAATAACATATACCGTTTATGCGAAGCTGTTGGCGTGGGGTCAAACATGCACACAAAGGGCCCGTGGTGGGATAAAAGGCGACCACTGGAAAAGCCTAACACGTTTGGGCATACGGTATGTATACATTTGGCTAATTTAACAGGTTAACGTTACTACTAAAAGTGAAACAATTACAAAGTATATCGCTTATTTATTTATGTATATATAATTACGACAATTACAAACTGCACACAAATGTAAACATTGCACACCAAAATGATTCAAGGACAACCCAGTAAAATAAATAAAAGAAATATACTAAAATACGAATTATTTCCACAGGGGTCTTTATAAATACTAAAATGAGTAATATTGCACATTATACCTCCAATAAAAATATTGGTTACGTCCGGTGAAATGACTCCCCCAAGATCCAGAAGCAAAGGCGCCCGCGTATTACATTGTTCGTATGATTAATATGCAGTGCGTATTGTTACCATGTTTTTTGAATAATTATTTCTCATGAATATTACGCAGTACATGTTACGTCGCGCCTCTCAATAAGGATTTATATTTATGTCTACATTTACTTAACAATTCATTTCTCTTATTTAGTGTTGTCAATTCTAACTTACATATACGTAACAAATCTTACTTGAATTAGAGAATGATGTTTTTACATTTGTCTTTTATCCTCCATATTCGTTTACTTAATTACGTTGTCTTACGTTCTGACTAATTGTTAAAATATGCCGGGTGGTTCTTATATCTCGCTTTAAAGTATGTGGCTGACAGGCCTATAGTATGTGTCTTCTTTGAAATTCACGTATTACTGTTACTTGATACACATTGCTTTAGTTAGACATTCCCCTTCTGTGGGGGGGGGGGATTCTTCGTTACGCGGCAGTTACATTTTCTTTCTCCCGTAAGCTATGTTTTTCTTCAGTTTTGGCTTGTTGTTTGACATACGTTTGTCATACCTTTGGCATATGTGTGTCCCGGTAACGATGAGGTAATTTTCTCTGATAAGAATAAGACGGATGCATGAAGGAGTTATCACGGTAAGGTATTTAATGAGGAGTTTTAGTATATTAGGGAAGATTTGGGACCCGTAGAATCAATTCATGTGCCATATGTCTATACTTGAGTAATAACGAGATGAATGTATATACGATAAGATGTGATAGTACGTATCATATGGTATATTAGAAGCGCTTATGCTTCTCATCTTTTATTTGCAGATTCTATGCGCTACTGAATGCACATCAAATGATTCACTGAACACGGAGTGCGCAAATCCGAGCATTCTCAAATCCTCTATTGGATGGGACCTAACTAAGTATTCCATTTATTACTGTTACACCTACCACATAATGTACTGGTCAGTGGCCAAATTTATACCATGTGTATGCTTATGCCGGTTTCATATTATCCATGCATATGATTTGAATTCGTGTAGGATAAATAACCCCGTAACAATTTCTTGATTTCATTATTGATTGGTTGTATTTAGATAAATAGATACATAAATTCAAAGTAAGACAAATTATACTGTAGTTGTTAAATGAATTGATATTAAACAAGTTGATTGTATTTCAATACTCAAATTACACTGTTACATTATTGTGCACTGACGCCAGATTCATTATTTCATCAACGAGTGTCATACATCAATAAATGTCGCCACTGAACTAGAAATGTGATTACGTAATGCATAACTCCATATATATGAATGTGTATACACATATACCAACATATGCCAATGAGCAAATTACTTCATGGTTAAATCAAATTAATTGTCTATTGGTGGAGATTTTTGGCAAACTAGACACAAATAGTTGATGATTTTCGCATATCAAGAGTTATTTTGTAATATATAAGCAATACAAGTATACTTTAATTAACATCTAAAATACAGATCATTTTTTAGTTAACATGGGGAATGTATGTCATTAAACATTTTCTTGTTTGAGTAGTCGTAACGTTGTTTCCAAAATTATTAGCGATTAGTATATTTACAACAATATATAATGGCTGTGAAGAAGAAAACTATAAACCGCTTGGTGTGACGGATATAACTAAATGGCATGCACAAGGATGTGAATGGGATATCCCCTACTACTGGTGTTAATCAGGGGAACTTTATTAGGAACGGGGGTTATTTTAGAGAGATTCGACGAAACTGTAGGTGTTGAAACAACGGATAAATTTGGTAAATTGAATTACTAATCAAGGTCATTATACTACCTTAGCATTATTCTCTCTGTGACAGTTTTACGTCTGTTTTATTGTGTTGTTCAATTTCCCTAGGATTCCTACACCAGCAATAACCAGAAATACATTTCACGAGCTCTCAATACAAAAGTCAGATTATTTAAAATGTACCTGTTGTTTCTGAAATACTACACAACCCAAATATGCAAATGAGGGTCCAATGATTAGGGCGAGGAACTGGAGGGGGAGTTAGGGATTAAATTATAATCTTGTCTTATAATGTTTCCTATTCCTTGTTTGAAGTTCATATCATCACGCAATTGGATTTTATTATGTTGTGGTTGAAATTATTTACTTAAATAATGTTCTTTCCCATTACCTGATATCATAATTTTCAAATTTAGTGATTAGAGATCAAATGATTGTCCCATTAACAAAAAAAGATTGCATTAAACTTTTAAAAAGGTAAACATTGTGGTTGTTAAATGAAACGATAATCTCGCCCATGGTAACAAGGAAAACACATAATCTTAAAAAAAAGCACAACAAAGACTAGCACTGGGCTTAAAGACACGAACACTTAAAATTCGAACTGTTATAAAGATATAAAAATAAACATGAAACATCGAATACTTAAACAAAATATGAGATTAACTAGAAACAAAATCATGAACTTATTTTTAAAATATATTTGAATATCTTGCAAATTTCAGTTAGGAGATCTTTCCAATTGTTGGCACCTAGATAGGCAAACTGTGTTTATTAGACGTTATATTTTTTACATGATTAAATGGATTGTTATTTGGTGTTGATCTTAAAGAAGATCTATTTCACTAATATAATCAAACCAATCATTCATTTTAATGTCTTCTCCGACTGTGTGGCCTAGTGGCTAGACCATCCATCTTGCAGCCGTGAGGTTGGGAGTTCGATTCCTGGACGAGTCATTACAGCTTAGCGTCGTAAAATAACTGAAACTATAACTATAATATAACATTGGCATAATTGTATTATTAAATTACATTTAGTTAAGTGATATTTTAGTTTATTTTATACTAACTTACTTCAGTGATATTTCCCCCTTGTGCGTAGAAACTACCATCAGCATATATATCATCAGAGATATGTTGTAAGTTAAATCCATGTAGTTAATATAAATAATAAAACAAAGTTTAGTATATATTCATGTGGAACTCCAGAAGTAAGAAACATTTGTGTTGAAATGACATCATATACATAGCCTATGTACATTGATGTCTTCCTGTCAAATATGAATTGAAATATTGCAGCGAATTATTTGACAACGTAACTGTTTAGCTATTGTAAGAGGATTTTATTATGTTTAAGCTTACGGAGAGTTCTCTTCACAGCTTCTGCAAAAAAAGTCTCCCGTATACCTCCCAATAACATTTGTCCTGCTATCAAAACACTAATACCATGTAACTGTAACACACATTGTTAGAAAGTGTAATAAAAAACGGGAAAGAAGGAATATCGGGGAAACTTAAACATAAAAATGTTGACATGCTTCAAACGCATAAAGTATTTCAAGTTGTGATGCGGTATATTGTAACTTAACCAACAGACAATGAAACAGTATACTTGTTCTAAAAATAGCGACATTTGTTTTAGCGTAACAAATTCACCATGTATGTTTGTGTAGTACCGTTCCCGCCAGCCCCCGAAAGAAAATCGTTTATAAAATGATTGAGCCCACCTCGTTTCCCGAAGTCTGGTAACTCGACTACACCCCACCGAATACCATATAGTCGCCTCCCCCTGCCCAAAGGAAAATGTTATGCGGTGGCCCAATTGATAGCATCTGCATTGATAGCATCTGCCAAATTAGTTGCGATATGTGAAACGTATCTTCAAACAAAAGTCAAATGCAAGCAAGTATTATTAATTTGAGGCCAGTGACGATGAATCGCAAGTTGGAAAACAAATATATGTAAAACTTCAGCCTATTTTATGAATCAATTGTTTATCTTCCTCTCCTACAAGTACGTATTGCCACCCTTGGCGGATTTTCCATCACTCTCATACATTAATTAAATGTGTTTTTTAATATAGTTTTATTATTTTAAATTGTATTTCATGATTTTTGTTTCATTTGGCAGAAACAGAAAACAAGACGATCGGAAGGAGAAAGGTTACATCTTTGCTCCCTTTATCAAATTTAGATGTGATGTCGTAAGTGCTTATATTGGATAGTTAGTTAATGTAAACGTAATCAGAGTATATAGTCAATTTCATTTGACACCTACCTTTAATAACACTATAATTTATATAATATAACTTGCTCGTGTAGTTTTTGTTTAGTTATTTCCGTCAGAGAACTGCTGTTTCCATTTACATCATCCAGACTCACGTCTTTGTGTTCTTCAATATTTGATGACATACAGTAGTATACATTAATTATTTTGTAATTCCCATATGTATTTGGAAAGGGATATTTAACATTGGCTTAAGTTTACCCAAGGATAAGTCGTATCTTAATGAAAAGCGTGCATTTATAAAAGTCATACACCATAACTTACTCAAGAAAAGACCAAAGCTGGTACATACATGTGGTCACAAGCTTCAAACAGCACAGTAGAAAATATTGTGATAAAAAACAAGTTACAAATTAATCGGATATTAACAACTTTTCGAGGTTAGCCCCTTGAACTCAGGCGATCAAATTATAACTGAAACAGAATACAGAAAAGACAAGCATAATTGGATCACACAGTTCAAAGATGAAAACTAATCGGTTTTCGGCCACTAATCGGTTATATGAGTACAATTACTCGCAGGAGAAATATAAAAATCAGTAATACGGCATAGAAAGGGCGATTGAAGTGAGTAGCTTCAGGAAAACCAATTAAGTTGATTTTGTATAGAGCGCACGTGTTCGGTAATGCGATCTACAATTATGGGTTGTATTTCGCCAACTAATCATAATTTGCAGCGTTTGCAGTAAATAATATAAACAACATTAGGCGATGTACTGTATATGTAAACTATTGTGTAACCTGGAATGAATAACAGGAACCTTGAATATGTAACAGTTCGGAATAATTGACTACATCACACGTATTGCAACTTCTAAGGTTGTAGTGATATATTCATGGTTAGTCATAGTTTGTTATTTTACGACGCTAAGCTGCCACATATACATGTGGAAAGCCGAAGTGGCTTGTAACTTACACTTCACGTCTGGTGGTATTTTACATCCAGACACCCAACTGGCTGTACTCTGATGCTTTAATGCTGAGCAACCAACAGTACAGCAATATGCCCCTTTTAAAAGTCTTGACAATGACTCGGCAAGGAATCGAACTACGAACCTCCCGGCTGCAAGGCGGATGCTCTAAC
>WXZC020000806.1:0-10737 GCA_011317855.2 Paelopatides confundens | reverse complement strand
CAAATCTAGTGATAACATTAGTAATTAATTCGGAAGCCACCGTCTTGGCCTCTTGGTTAGGAATGTGATAAGCCACTGTCTAACGTGTGAAATAATCAGCAACTACTAACTTATACATGTTGCCAATATTTTAGCTGGGACCACCAACCAATATACGTCCTGTTTACCAGAGTCATATACCCATAATCTATAAAGGATTCACTCTCTAACATTAAGTAAGTGCCACGGGAACCAATATGCCTTCAATGCCCTACTCTCTCCACTAATATATTTGTTGTCATGGTGGAGGTTACTGGCCTCATTCCATCGCAAAATGGGACCAATGTCGAGATCCTTTTGATAGTATCGAAGTTGGGCCTTACTGAGTATTCCACCCAATTACTTTCAATTATTACCACATTACATTCCCTGTGGACCGTATAAACAGCCTCCCCCGTCTGGACAATGTGTCCGTATTAACATGCACCCGACCAGGTATAGTTGCTATATAAAATACATAAGTGTTACCTTCAATTTCAACCAGATAAGAATATACAATTAACAGAGTTTACATTAGAACATGAGAATAATTATTAAACTTAACACGAATAAAAAAAAAACAATGCATACACATTACACTCTGAATACAATATAAACGTATATTCAGTTAAATTTACATAACAAGTGAACAAACACGAAATAATACGAAATAACAAA
The DNA here is from genome assembly GCA_011317855.2 of Paelopatides confundens. Taxonomy (NCBI): domain Eukaryota; kingdom Metazoa; phylum Echinodermata; class Holothuroidea; order Aspidochirotida; family Synallactidae; genus Paelopatides; species Paelopatides confundens. The sequence continues at coordinate 10,041 of WXZC020000806.1, read as the reverse complement.
AACAAAAACTTAACGACGAAAGTTAATCGACAGTGTATTTTGATAATAGGTATAGTTTTAATTTAATATGTGTAGGAAGAGAATTCCATAGTTTGGGGCCATTGCATTTTATAAAGAAATTTGTATGCATATCATTTCTGGTTTTATAACGGTAAGTTTGATAGTTGTTAAAAAAAGTGTTGAAGGCATAAGGAACATAACCTTTAAAATATTGAAACATTAATGTGGCTGCTTGGAAAAGTGCAATATCGAAAATAATTAGAGTATTTACAATTATAAAAGAGGGGCCTAGATGGACAGATGAAGGAAGCACCACAAATTATCCTCAAGGCACGTTTTTGTAGGATATTAATACGATTTACGTGTGTTTGAAAAGTGAATCCCCAAATAATGGGATCATACGAAACATATAGGAGTATTATTGTATTGTAAAAAAATATTGTATTGTTAAAATACATCCTTAAGCGTTCCATCATTATTGTAAATACAACACTGAGGGAGCGCTTAGAGATGTATTGTCTAATCTTATAAAGAATACCAACGGATATATAGGCTTTGCAACAAATATAATCAATATTAGCAGACCAGGAATTGTTATGGTCAATAATAATGCCAAGGAATGTTGTGTTATTTGCAAATGGATAAAAGTTCCACGACGAACACCTAAATTTGTTAAATTAATAATTAATAATTTTTGGATGATGATGAAACATAATACAAGGTCTCTTTTCATTAAGGGGAATTTGATTGTATGAGAACCAATTAACAACCTTTGATACAGCATTGATTTCATGGATTACGGAGTAAGTTATATCGGCACCACGATAAATAATACTGGTGCGGTCTACATATAGGGTAAAGGAACATTTTGAAGAACAATATGGAAGATCATTAATATAAATAATAAATAGTAGTGGACCAAGAATTGAACCGTGTGGAACGCATGTAGTATAATGTTATTAAAATACGATTTAAATTTACCATTGGAAACTTATTGAGTACGATCAGTCAAGTAATTTCTGAACCAGGCAAGTGCAGTTCCACGAATGCCATAATGAGAACGTTTAGAATAATGATGTGATCCACCTTACTATCTGACTTAGGGGATGCAGTCACCTCCGCGACCCGTGATCGATCCTGAGGTGAAACGTTCTGCCATACTCATATGGATGAAAATACTTTATAAAGGTAACAACTGCAAGAAGAACTCTCCTAGTAACATCGTACTAATAGTCATACGCAACAGGGTGCTCCTCGCGCATCAATATGTGAGAGATCAGTGCACTTACATCGGTATCTAGTATGAACTCCTTTTAAAAATCCGGGTAAGCCAAAACAGGGAAAGAAATAAACTGTTATTAATTCAAACTTTTCATTATTCCCCCGTCCATATTAACTTTTCCCCTTTTCAGGTTAGCGCAAGTAGAGGAGAGGAGTTGCTATCTCTGCTAAATGGATTACACATTTCCCATAGTACGAACATATGTCGAGAAAACCTCTTAATTGTTTCACATTGGTTGGAGTTGGCCAATCATTTACTGTCTGAATTTTCTCAGAGTCTGCTTCTATTTCCTTTTTAGAGACTACATGTCCCAGATAATTCACCCTCCATCTAACCAACTCGCACTTGGATGGTTTCAAATCAAGACCAGGCCCTCGTAACATTGTCATAACCTCATCTAGTCTAGAGTATTGTGTTGCCTTGCTTTTATGATCTTCCATTCTGTCTCATATTTCTTATGTTTGTCTTTTATCTCCCATAATCGTTTACTTAATTATTTTGCTTTACGTACTTACTCATTGTTAAACGAGCCCGCATGGTTGCTATATCCCGCCTTAAAGTATATGGCTGTCAGACCTACGTATGTTTCTTCTTTCTCTTCCGTTTTTATTGTTCTCTGATAACGATTCCTTTGGCTAGACATTCCTCTTTTTAGATGGTAATTTTTTCGTGGCAGTTATATTTTCTTTCTCCCGTATAGTTGTGTCTTTCTTCAGTTATGACTTGTTGTTTCCTTCTATAATAATTTTATGTTTGGCATACATATATATGACAGTTTGATTATACTATATCATAAGTGAGCAAGAATATCTGAACCCACCGCCAACTAGTGATCTAGTTAGAGGTCGTAATTCTCCGAAGAAAGGGTATTATGGCAAGGATCACGGAGCCTGTGGACCTTTTGCAGAGCCAAACAAATTACAAAAGGGGGTATATTTTGTTTCCTTTTGCTTCTTCAGTTTTTTAGCAATGTTAACTGTATATACCACAATTTACCAACTAGATTCCTCCAATTGCAGGGCTTCCGAGGCTTCGCCTCCTGGACCACAGTAAGGAATCTCTATTGGGGCCATGGAATCACGCCAGCAGTTTCAATTTTAATGACAACGTTAACCTGTTAAATTATGGCCAAATTTATACATAAACGATACCCATGTTGCAGATATTTTAAGGGCGTCTCCCCTCCTGGACCTCACCAGCGAACCTTTATAGGGCCCATGGAAATACGTCTGCAGCGGTTTCGCGTGAGCAATATATTTCATTGTTCCTTTTTCAGTTTTAATGGCAACGTTAACCTGCTAAATTGTAGCCAAATTTATACATGAATAATACCCACAATTGTATTGATTCCATGGCTTCTCCCCCCTGGACCCCACCAGGAAACATTAGTGGGTACATTGAACCACACCAAGCAGCTTCGCGCGAGCGATGTATTGTTTCATATTTCAGTTGTAATAGCAATGTTAAGTTATAGTCAAATTGAATACATAGAGGACTGCCTAAAATTGCAGGGATTCCTGTTGGATCCCCTGGCTCTTACTGGGGGGATTTTCTACTGGACGACACACAAAAGAGCTTCATATAAACTATATATTTTGTTCTATTTTCATCAGTTTAATAGCAATGGTGATATGGTAAATTATGGTCAGATTAGTATACATAACAATTCCTAAAATTGGAGGGCCTTAGAGGTGTTCCGCTCCTGAACTCCAATGTTGACATGTTCAATTATAGTATAACATATGCCCTAAAATTACAAGGCTTCGCCATAGACTCCAACATTCTGCACCTATACTAGAGGCCATTTAATGAGTCCCTGGACCATACGCCAAGCAGTCCGTACAAGCGGTAAATTTTGATCCGTTTTCAGTTTTAATAGCAATGTTGACATGTTAAATGATATATAAAAGATGCCCAAATTACAGGGATTTCGGAAGATTTCGGAAGAGTTGAGCGGCCCTCTGGACCATACCAAGGGTCATTGGGCGGGCATGTGGACCCCACTTTGGGCAGTTTCGCATAACCGCTCTATGCGACGCATTCGGCGCCATTGTTCAAGAGTCTATGGGGGAGGGGTGTCCGTCTCTCATCGACTTTGAATTGTTTTGCAGAATGAGGGGTTAACATAAATATGCTACCTTTTTGCAACTTTGGAAGTAAAAAGAATAAACCATTGCTGAAAGTTTAAACGAATTTCTGTAACAACTGCACCATGAATTTGTTAATCATCGGAAATATATTACGATAAAACAGCTCATATAATTAAAGTTAGGGTGGGCTAATTGAGGAGGGTCATACTCATAACACTATGAAAATATTCATGATAACTCCATCCAGTTATTATGTATATTATGCGCAATATGGATACATGCAATGATCATGTATAATTTCGTTAAAAATCGAAAACGTTACATTGTTTACATGGAAGTTATTGTTTTGCATATTCGATAGTCATTAAACTTAACACTACATACAATGTATTTATTTATTTATTATATTTAAACTTGATTTCATCGAGGGTAACTCGGTAACCCAGAGCTTATCTTCCCCGAGGTCCTCATTTAAAAACACAAGATTAAAAAAGTTAAACACTATAAGATCAGAATAAGAATATAATGTAAGGCATGAATTACGACATCAAATACATTAAAATACCAAGATGTGCAAGAGACGAGGATTAATATGGTAAAATAATAGTATTATATACAATTATTGTTTTTAAAGGTATAGAAAAGGCCAAAACTGGACAATAAATTATGACAAAAGAGTAAAATAATGGATTTGAAGAAGAAAAAAAACATATTGTTTTAGGAAGGCTAAAGTAAGGATAAAAATGGCAAAAACTAGGCAAGAAAAAAAAGGAAATTATGTAAGAAGATTAAAATAAAAAAGGAAAGCAGAATTCTTTAAGCACCTTTTTAAATATCTTAAGAAGGTTAAAGCAACCAAACACAAACTATTTTAAAAGTAAAAAAGGTAAGAAAGGATTAAATTCCACAAAAGGAGTAAAAAGGAAAAAAGTAAAGGCAGAATTATTTAAATATAAAAAACAATTTAAGAAGATTAAAGCAAAGATAAATACTATTTCTGTAAGGCTAAAAAAGACCAAAATTGGACGATAAAATTCCGCAAAAAGAGGAATATAAAAATATTTGAAAATAAGAAACAAATATTATATATTTTTTAAAAGATTAACAGTAAAAACGATAATTAATATAAACTCGTTAACTAGGCAATGTAAAACAACTAAAACAATTTAAACAATTATAACGTAATTAAGATTTAAGAAATGGATCAGAAATGTGGTAAAAATGACATTGGTGATTACAAAATATAAATATAAGGAGATATAAAACACGAGGAAAGAACAAACAAACATTAAAACAAACAATACATTATACAAAATCGTTAATTAAACGTTTAAAACAACTTAAACGATTTTGCTTATTTTACATGATTTGGTAAATTGTTACACTCTTTCGCCGCAATAAATGAAATCTGTCTTTTATGATGGAATTCTGTTTTCCCCCACTTAAGAATATATTTGATGATGATGATGATGACGACGATGTAGATCAGGGGTGGGCAACTTCTTTTTCAGAGGGCCACATTGACTTTTATAAAGTGAATGAAGGGCCACACACTGGACATTTGAATTGAAACTTAAAACACACAGTGCTGAATTATGTTAAACTACAATAGGCTATTAACCCAGCCTGAAGGCCAGCGTCCTTACTTCACAACACAATAATTTTCAGTTACAAAATGTTAACTTTTTTCTTCTCTTTTTTTACAGCTGTATGTGTCACTCTGGTGTACTCTGAGGTTGCAATGAAAAGATAAACATCCACTTCAGTGCATTATCAACTTTTAAATTATAATTTATATCTTGCCAGTTGTTTGATATTGATATTCACCACTTCATAGGTCACTTATGAAACACATTGCAATTATAAATATGGACTCAAGGCTGACTGTTTCACAATTATAAACCTTTATTTTATATTTTGAGTACACACCTGCATTGCATCAATGAATTGAGACATGTGTAATATTCAGGCACAACTTTGCACATAGGTGTCATATTCATGAATATAAACATGAATTAACTGTACTCAAATATGTTTTTGTTCTGTTATTTCTTGTATAACTGTGTGAGACTGTTTTCACTTTTAATACCAATCAGATCTGCATCACTGAATGACAGCAAAACAACTTGTACTGTTCATGAAAAAACTATTATACAGAAATACATTACATTCATTGTCTTTTCTGTTTTGGTTGTGCAACAATATGTAATATATATGAGAGTTGGGTAGTTATGAATGACACTCTCATCAAAAGCTTTGCCTACCCGTTATTTAGCCTGATGGGAACAATTGGGACGGTCAGCTCTCTTTACGTCCATCAAAGTCTGGCGTAATGTCTGATGTTGAAATGCGCATCACAGAGGACAGATGTTTATCTGTCAGGCGTGATCTGTAGCGTGACTAGTTGTAGTTCATCGCAAAAAAAGGTTTGTTCGCACACATAAGTGGAGCCAAACAAAACAAGCATCCTCTGTGCGTGCTTGCGCATGTTTGGAAACTGCGTTTCATTCAGTGAGCCATACACACTGTGCAGCGTGCATGTAGTAAACTTTTGTTTGATAGCAGCGTCACTCTGGATGTCAATCAGTTCTAGTTGCACATCGGGGGGGGGAGCTTTCTCGCGGTCGAATGAAATGGGGGAGAGGACACCAGCTCCAGCTCTGGTTCTATCTTAGCGAAGTCAGAGAAACGGCGGTTGAACTCGGTGTGAAGGTCTGTGAGAGTAGTGCTGTATCTGTCAGTGTGGCTTGCGGGCACATCCAGGGTCGCAAGCGTTGGGAAATGTGTAAAGCACTTGTTATTCATTTGTCGGGAAAACAGGGTGAGCTTGGCTTTGAACGCTCGCACATGTGAATACAGCTCGTGCACAAACGCATTCTTTCCCTGCAGCTTCAGATTAAGGTCGTTAAGATGCTCCAATAAATCCACCCCGAATGCAAAGTCACACAACCAATCCGGGTCTTGCAACTCTGCAAAATCGTCAGCTTTACCAACAGTGACCAAGAACGTCGCTATTTCGGCTCTCAATTCCCACACACGTTGAAACACCTTCAACAGGCTCAGCCAGCGAACATTCGAGTGGTAGAGCAAGTCAGTGTGCTTCGTTTCCCTTTCCTCCAGCAGCTGGATGAACTGGCGATGGTTAAGCCCTCGGGCACGAATAAAGTTGATGATTTTCACCACCGTCTTAGCGACACATGCTCCAGTTGCAAAACAGATTTACACATGGATTCCTGGTGAATTATGCAGTGTAGGCAGATCAAATATGCGTTGGGGTTGTCCTCTCTTACCCGGTCCTGCAGTCTCCACAGGAGACCGATGTTCTTGCCAGTGAGGTTTGGAGATCCATTAGTTGTCACATTCAGCAATTTAATCCATGGCAGGTTCAGCCTCTCCAAACAGCCTGACACCCGGTCGTAGAGATCTGGTCCTCTTGGTGCCCCCTTCATTGACTCCATGGCAAGAAATTCCTCCACTATTTCAAACTTTCCATTGATCCCTCGAATCAAAATAGGTAGCTGGGCAGTATCTTTGATGTCTGTGCTCCCATCCATTGAGATGGAAAAATATGTGAAGTCATCTGCCTTTTTTGACAATTCAGCAGACAAGTCTTCATCAATTAATTCCACACGCCGTGTGACTGTGCGACGAGAGAGACTGATATTTTCGAACTGGGTATTCTTTTCAGGGCAAACCATGCTAGCTGCCACCAACATACAGTCTTTAACAAATTCACCATCAGAGAACGGCTTGCTATGTTTTGCGAGCCTGTATGACAGTACGTAGCTAACTTTCGTTGCCGTTTCTTGAATGGTCGACTGCTTTGTTAAAGTATTCTGCTGGGTAGTTAAGATGGAGGCCAGTTTCATGACTTCTTTTTCTCTTTCCTGTGATGACATGTTCGCGCCATATTTGGCATGTCTGGTCGTATAATGTCTCTTGATGTTGTATTCTTTGAAGACAGAAACACTCTCGTTGCATATCATATATTACCTTTTTGTCTACACACGTGACAACAAATTTAGATGTCCACTCTTTGTTAAAGACACGACATTCCGAGTCAACTTTTCGCTTTTTTGCATTCATCTCGCTGTTTCTCTCATCACCGCAACACAACCTGTGTTCCGTCGTGTCGTGCACTGAAAATAGCTGATCTACAAGCTCACAACTCCTTGTGGCTGTGCCATGTTGTGAGCTTACAGATCGGCTGTTTCCGGCACGCGACCTGCATCTCTGATAGGGCCACCTGGCTGCAGAATGAGCACGTGACCGCTGCTGGAACACAGTTGCAAAAAACAGCGCATCAGCGCCCTCTGTTCAATTTAGTTAAATTAATTTCATTGAAAGCCAGAGATATAATGCTGCCTGTTATAGATTTTTGCTTCGTTTTTGTTTTTCCTTTGATGTTGCCCATGTGTGATCTAGGTTGTGATTATTATCAAAACCAAAAAAAAAAAACAGTTTATTTTAAAAAGTTGCTGGACAGTTGATGGCTTATTAGCCCCCAAGAAAAAGTGGTCTGAATGCTTGCCATTCTGGTTTTATAATTCCCCACAAGGAGCCAACATCATTTATGCCATCAATAAACTCTGTGTCTTGCTTTTGTACATAATTGATAATAATGATAAAATATGGTGGTTTTACTCGATACTGGGCATGTACATGCCAGGTATGAGATCTCGTTTTTACACACACATGCCAGTATTACTACATCGAAACCAAAAACTGTGTATATTATTCATATATGTATATTTGGGCAAGTTTCTTTTGTATTAGTTAAATACTTGAAGTGATGTATATATGCAACAGTTGTTTAGTTTCATTTATAGTTGATGTAAATTTGTGTACGCGTTTGATATCGGGAAAACTGATTTCTCGATAAACGGAAATAGCTTTATGAATACATCGGAAACATCTAAACTTCACTCTACATTGTCGACCAATCCTAACCTACGAAAAAGCACCTGTAAATTTAGAGAATACAGCAGCATGTATGTATCTTTAAACTTAACTTTTCCAAGTACCTTTTTGCAATTTTTTCTCCAAGTTGTTCAACCGTGTCCTTTGCAAGTTCCTTCAGGTTGAGGCACAGCAAGAGCTGTGAAAAAATATACACATAAAAGTTATTACCAGTTGATGGCTTCTTCGGACAAGAGTGACACCATCCCAAAGCTGGCTACAATGTAAAGAATGTAACCGGCCCAATACGAATAACGAGACTATAAAACTCCATAACATGAAATTCAAAATATACAAATAAGTTTTAGATCAACCAATAAGTGTTTGGTTGATCTACAACTTATTTGTATATTTTGAATATATATATTTATTTATTTATTTATATATAGGTACGTATAGCTTTATTTATAATATTGTTCGACTGATAAATTATAACAATATTTGAAATGTCACTTTCGATACCTGCCGGGTAACGGATGATGTGTACCCGGGTACGAAATTACTACCGGTGTAAATACTAATTTTTACCATAAAATACCAAATATATCTAGAGTGTATTTGCATGCAAATATGTGTTATTGTAGTACAATGGCAGGGAAGTGGTAGCCATATCTGCAATTAGCTAGTAATTAACCTCAATAAGTCATGTCAATAACAGCCTCAGCCCCGATTCTTGTATATAAACTATAGGTTTGTAATGCGGTAGGCATGTGGTGCTGTATTTACTGATGTTTGCTTTGAATCATGATTTGTTTCACTTTTAAACATCTTTGTAACATTATTAATCCAAAAACTAAAGTGTGTAATCATGTGTACTTGATGACGAGAGAGCTACATGCTAAATGCAACCAGCTGCTTTAACGATGTGGAACCCCTGCCGCAAATATTGTAATCCGTGAGTTGACGGTGTGTCGCAGGAGAACAAGGCCAGACATTTGACCTCCGTCCAGTTTACAGAAGTTTTGTTCCGTCCAGTCACAACCCCTCCCCCTGAACATTTGCCCGCCATAAACGGCAAACTATTTTTTTAGGTATTGGGCAAGTTCAAAGAAACTGTTGCTCTCAGCCACTATAAACCAGACTTGTGTCAGTTTCCACATCATGATTCATAACAAAATATATGCCTAGGCTACTACTAAACTTGAACTTTGAAGGCTACTCGTAAATAAAAATTGAACGAAAAAACTGAAACTGATAGGCCGCCTTATAAGAGATACTATTTCTGGACCATATTGTTCAAAACTTCAAAATGATAATTAACATTTATTGAAACGTGGCAGTGGTATACTGTTAGGATATATATAACAGTACGTATAAGTGACCGTGATACAGTATACTGGTATAAAGTAACAATACAAAAGCCCTAGCCTGAGCGAAAGTTCGAAAATGAGCTTTATATGAAATATTTGTAGATACCATGTGGCGGACTAACAAACTATATACAAAAGTATCCTAAATGCATTGACTATTTAAGAAACATCTTGAACTCCGGACTTCTCGTTATGCCGCTGCGTTTGAGTATGTTTTGGTTCGGTTTTACGGTAGGCGGTTTCCGATTTTCAAAATGGTGTAAAACCATGATCGCCTTGAACTAGTCCAGGCGGTGCATCACTAATACTAACTAACACAAGTATAGATATGTAGTAGACTTAAATAGCCTAAGTGTCAAAGGATAATAGTAAACAGTGCACCTTATCCTTGAATGTCAGC
>WXZC020000805.1:0-10738 GCA_011317855.2 Paelopatides confundens | reverse complement strand
AACCTTGAATCCCTTGGATGTCCAGAAAATTCAATTTTTGAAAATCGACAATGCATCTGTGAGATTGACGGAGAAGCCTATGACCTCGAGACGTTCACTTGCCTTTCAGTGGATGACGTACAAAGTATTGACCGAACAGAAGACCGCGAAGATGAAGACTTGCAGCAGATTCCATCGTCTTCGTTTATTCTTATATCATATTCGTCCACTTCCCTCCTTTGGACATTATTTATCTGCTATACATATATTATTTAATTGTTTACTACTAGTAGATTAATTATTTAATTCATTTTGTGAGTTTAAATAAACGTATGCCACCCCAAACTGTTATGTAATCGTTTTACTCTCAAATGTTCTACCCTGTTATTAATTAAAAGAAACTTTTTTTTGCGCTTCTCAAACATACCGTTTTCTGTAAAATACATATACATTTGAAATCTCATTTTAGTGTGGCTAGGCAGGTAAAAACGTGGGTAACTGCAACTACCTTAGCATTGGCGAATCATAGCATATATGAAGAATCATTGACCAAGGACAACCTGTGATATTGATATGTTATTTCCATCCATCGACAGAGTAGTCCCCCTAAATCAAAGTTTGGCAAGTGAGCAGCACATTTTGCTTCAGTAAGCCAAATTTACACATTCCATAGCTAGTCTGCAGCGCACACAGCTTCCATCAAAGCAGGTTCATTTTTCTATTTTGTCAGCCGCTCTTTTACAATATGATAAGCCACTGTACAGGAGAGAAACCGCCATTTCTTGAACAAGTTTTTAAGTGTGTAACCCCCTCCCGTTGGCTTATCTTGGTAATTTAAAATGACTCTAATATGCGGAAATCTCCAAGGCAGTAAGCCCAACATATGTACGACTAGGTCAACCTTAGTAAGATTGAAGGTCCAATGTCCATACCAACGGCAACTGACAGTTGGTCGGAGCATACTAGAGATCAGTAGAGCATTTATGGGTTTTCTAAGTTCGCAGCAACCTCAAATTGCCCAGCTACTGATTATAATTCCTGTACAATTAACCTTTTCTGATGAACAAAACGTCCACGTGTGCGAAATGTAGGGATGAGTCGGGGGCACATATACCGGATCCAAATATTTACATAATCTAAGACTGTTTATTATAGTTCAAACAAAATAATTTTGTTTACTCCCTCTCATTAACTTAAACAATCTGAGACAGCCAACACAAGTGAATCGGGGGTAAAAACCAAACCACTGATGCATGCTAGATCGATTTAATCCAAATCACTAACACTGCTGGTAGTTTGTTATTCTCCGACCGCGTCTATTTTGCTGTAGCAGCAGCTTAGATGTTAAATACCCAGTGGGCACCAGTCGAAAGTCTAGGTTCATCCGATCGATATTTAGTCTAATATGTGGCGAATGGTTGGTCGAATGGATTATTTTGATACACCAGTTTATCCTGATGGTGATTCAGCAGTGGCCTCCTAAAGACGGTATTCATTTTGACCAGGCCGTTGGGTAGTACGTCCGGTGCTTCAGTTCTGCTGCTTGGCTAGAGGCTCCGGTGTGATCCCACCGACCTTTTTTAGCACTGATATTCTTCCCGTAGTTGTCACTGCCGTAGGCCTAGTTCTCGGGTCTAGTCCAGTTTGTGGGCGGGGAGCATAAGACACGCGGATCACTAGTCTGCGTGATCGTTTTACACGCCACATCTTCTGGGCCTACGAGTTTTGGGTGGTTACATTAGTTTCATTGTTTTCGCCAGGCATTTTAACTAGTTCAAGCCACCCGTAATCTGCTTAAGAGAAAGATCTCCCAAAAATTTCCGTTTGGGTTCAGGGATTTGCTCGAGAAAAATGGAGGAGTTTAGGTACAACACGCAAAATGTTGCTAGATGATAAAGGCAGATCTCTAATTCAATATATTAAATATAAAAAAGTGCAACTGCGGACGTAATACCACTCATTGCAGCAGTTCCGGTGTTGCAGCTCTCCTCTCCCCCAAATAAATATATTTGCACAAAGGTCTGAAGGGAGGGTGAAGTTACGCCCATGGACATGCTGACACTTTCTACCCCTAAGTTGGTATTGCTGTCACCGCCGATCACTGTTTTATTGGATTAGCTCTTAAGTGGTGAAAACACGATGAGAGAGCCGTAATGTGCTGAACTGACTACATAAACGGTCTCTGCATACCGCAACGGATCAAGGGGTTCCTCACTCGCTCCCAATAATGACGAATCGAATTCCTTGTCCCCTTTCGAACGTTTAATTTGGCATATAGGGCATATTATGTCACAAAATATATGTAATTAGCGTTTTTTTTTAATCAGTACTCGCCATGGATAGGATTAGTATTATTGGTCAATTTAGTTCCCATATGACACAAACCTTCCCAGTTTTTCTATTATTATGCTTCCTTTTTTTTAGCTCTCCTTGTCGTACCACATTTTTTTCTTAGTACATGTTTGTTTATTAACCAACTGAAATATTACAGATATAGCTACACAGGTTTAGTTCATGCATTTTAAACAAAAGACTGAAGGTTGAATATGTCGAAATATGCGAGAATTAATGGAAAATTGTCATCTACGATGATTACAATCATATATATCATCACACTATGGCTGATATTAGTCTTCCCTTTTTTCATCTTCTTCAGCTGAAGGCAAATGTTATGATCGCATGTCTTTCTTTTATATCGTCAATCCAGGCTCATAAATATTGATTTTCTTATCTATTATCATATAAAAATACTAAAAAAGTTTGAAATTACAAAAACTAGTTCTTGTTCGACAACAGTTGGTAACACCAGCTATATCGTGACCGTGATTCTTTAATTTTTTCTGATATTAAACAGTTACGGCGTATTCTGCAATTGTGCCCACAAATTTGTTAACTGTCGTTAGTTAAAGTTTGATGACAAATATACATGTAAAACAAGTCTTGTGCATAACAATAACTTGTTCACACAAGCAAAAGCCTAATTTTGGGGCAAAATTATGAATCATTCCGTTATGCATTAGGCATAGGCCTAGATAGCCCCTAGAGAAGTGTAATTAAATACAATTCATCATCATATTATTATTTTATTAAATGCATTTTAATTACACTAGAAATTCTAGAAAATGTGCGATTTAATATGATAGTTAGACCTCCATAAACTGATCTGTTTTCTCACATCTCTGCACGCTATGGTATGGAATTTAACTTCAAATAGTCACACTCCACCAAGTTACACTGCCACAGTGAAACTTTCAACTATGTTAGGATATGCTAACCTAGCCTAAGTTTACACTATTCATTATCAATCCGTAATAGTTCTTGTGCCATAGGCGTATGAGGTGGGTGGGATGATATGTAGGGCGGCCACCCACTCTCAATGGTGTGGACAAACACCCCATTTTCCCCACTTTAGAAGGGAGCGGGGAAAATGACACCGACATCAATTGTATGCATGTTTATTTTTATTTTTTTAGTATGTCAATTTTTCCCACTGGAGTTATAAAAAGCCTGGACGTTTCCGGTGATCTAGGAGGTATTTAGCCAAACATTTGTTGGTACGTTATGTGCCATCCATGGCGGCCCTCCGCAATGATGAGTTCAGATACAATTTGGTGGGCTTAAAAGTTGCTTGTATCAAAACTAGACACATGTATCACATTAGTGGATGATTGTTTTAACATATCAGCGCACAGGTAATTCGCTAACATCAATACAACACTATTACATTTATAAAGTGACACTTTTAGCAAGCAGTACCATTGGCCCACACACACCCCAGTAAATTCCCAAATGGGCCTCATCGTTATACCATATATTTAGCCTATGTTACATGTGCATATATAGAATCCATCAAAACATACCCGAGTCCCATCAGTCTTCCAGCCATTTGCCAATATAAAACCCATTGACTGCCCATATTGGACCAGCCATAATATCACATCATAAGCACACATATTATAACAACTAAATACCAAAATGGCCCCATCATAACATATCGGTATCCCATGTTACATGTTGCTATATAGAGACCGTCAACGACCCACGTGGTCCCCATCAGTCATTCCGCCAATATTCCATATATAACGCACACATAACCCATATGGGCCCCACCATACCATCCCACCATTTTCCCATGAATATGTGCCCATATAAAACACACATAACTGACGTGAGCCCAATGTCATCCTATAATTAGCCCATTAAATTTGGCCCATATAAAACCCACTGACTGTCCACATGGCACCCAACATAGTGTCACTCCATAAACACAACACAGTAGCCCACATACATCCCACTACATGCCCAAATGTGCCGCACCTTTATAAAATATCGGTAGCCCATATTACACGTGGCTATACATAGACCATCAAAAACCCACATGGGTCCCATCATATTCATCCCGCCATTTTCCCATGAACATGTGCCTATATACAACACACGTAGCCCACATGGGCCCTACCATATCATTCCATAATTAGCCCATGAACATGTGTCCATATATAACAGACAGATAACACAGATGGGGCCCCACCATATTAATCCCATTAATAAGCCCATTAACTTTTGCCAATTAAAAAACATTAATTGCCCACATGGGGCCCACCACGGTTTTAGCCCATACCTATGAAAAGCTCACGAATAACTCACTATGCCCATGAATAACCCACATGACCCCATGTGGGCATGTTGACTGGGGTATTTATGGTTTGTAAAGACGACAAAATTGAAAACACGGCGGTAAGCGGCTTCTAAATTTTCACTGCACTATTTACTTAGGCCGAATATCTTTTACTTTTAACCACGTAAAGAGTACTAAATTTAAAGTTCACCATACAGTATCACCAGAAATTACTACCCTTTCCAATTTTCAGGAGTGTCTGGAAGTAACAACTTAATATCGATACATCGCCTACTACGACACTGAATTTATGTACTCGTTTGTAGAAGATTGCGAGAACACCACGACCCAGTTTAATTTGACACATATTCAAGACTAATGGATCCATAACTGTAATGAGACCACCAGCATATGTTGACCTACCATATACGATCTGGTCACTAGTATCTACCAAATGGATTTCGTCAACATTGCTCTATCCCAGACTCGACTGGAATACACACTAACCGCATTATACGAGTAGGATGTACAGTATAAGCAATTATATCATGTACACTAACCAAACCTGACCCGGTGCTTCATCCATGGGGGCGGGGATGGATATCACAAGGGGGAGAATCTCAAATACCACGGGAACCCGAACCTAATAAATGGTCAACATTGTTTGAAAATAAATTCTTAATTTGGCTATGCAGTGCCGTATTTCCAAATTCTCTTTTTAGCCACGTAGTGATGGTAAACATAGAAGTAATCATTACTGGAGAGGTTTTAACTTTTTTTTAATTATATATGATTATTTTTCACTCCCAGACGAATTGAAATAGAAGAAAGGAAGAAAAGAAGCCATAGCTTTATTCATCCAGCCGAACACCAGTTAATGATTGATAATGTCCATAATCGTGAACGAAGGGATATCTGGACGTCTGTCCAAGAACCTCAATGTATGTCACTGGTTTGGATAAACCCCTACTGTTATTAAACATTTTGTCGAAAGGCAGAGCACACCCTCTTCAAGAACACTACCCCTCTACCCCTTCCGTATTCAACCTAAAGTCGGAAAAACGTTTTCAGAATCGCTGTCATCCTGCATCCGCCAAAAATATCCTCCACCTTCATCATCAATATTGTAAAAACAGTACACATTTTTCTTACAGTAAATGTTGTTAACCTTGAAACCCTTGGATGCCCAGAAAATTCAAATTTTTGATAATCAACAATGCGTCTGTGAGATTGAAGGAGAAGCTTATGACCTATAGCCTGCATTTCCGTGGATGGTGTACACAACATTAACCGACCACAAGACGGAGATGAAGACTTGGATATTCCATCGTTTTCGTTTATTCTTACAGTATAGTCGTCCAGTTCCCTGATTTGGATATTAGTTATCTGCTACACATACCTTATTTAATATGTTACTAAACGAACATTAAATATTTAATTAATTTTCGAGCTGATTGTTTAATATTTCGGGAGTTTAAATACATACATTCCACCAAAACTTGTTATAGTCGTTTTACTCTCGATGTTATTGTAATTTATAATAACTCGATTTTTTCGCTTGCAGATGTCTTAGATCTAACCCAATCTATAACTCCGTTGAACATATTCTCGCAGATGCTTGTAAGGGATTAGTTATCACGGAAATATATCCGCCTGTACTATTCCGTTCTGTGGTCAGAGGTTAAAACATCGACCTGCAACTACCTTAATATTGGTAACATTGGTTTTCCATTTTAAATTATAATTCTTTACGGGAGAAATTGCACTTTCGGGTTGAGAGTGTAGGACCCTCAATATTTTGGCTAGGGTTCAAAGTAAACCAAACGTTGTGCACGACTAGGTCAATTGTATGTGTACCTTAGTAAGATTGAAGGTCAAATATTTTGAGTCCGGTCGATCAGTCAAACATGGATTTTCTTCAAATTGCACACGCTACTGATTATATTAGTCTTTTTGCTAATGAAGAACGGATACATACCTGTCCGAATTGTAGGGGTTGGTCTATTATTTTACCACTAAGGTGAATATATGTACTAAATATTAATTTTGCCCAAAGTGTACTTATAGAGTCATCATGTTTACGAAGTTTTCAAATAACCTCCCTGAAAAATAGGCTTCTTGTACTCACCAATTACAACCTACATACCAAGTATGAAGTTTTGGAATTCAGCGTGTCTACGAGATTGTTACCATCTACACGCCCTATCGCCCATTATTCTAGACAATTAGTGCAAGTAACTTAAATTTGTACTGTAAAACACAGCATGTTCTTGAATTCACAAGGCATTATTAGCCTACTTTACTGGCGGGACGCAATATTTTCGGCGCAAAAATGGAACAATCCAGATTAATCGAGAGGCATGGTAAACCTAGTCTAGCCTGACGTTGTTGTTATGCCTATTCATTTACTATAGCCTAACGTTGTAGTTAGGTTCATTCAATCTGGTCAAATCATAATTTGTTATACCTTTAGTGTTGTATATGATTTGGTATGTCACAAAAAAACAAAAAAACATTGGGGGCCAAAATCTCATTTGGGCGGGGGCACGACCCCTAGGCCCCCCGTGGGTGCGCCACTTGTGTTAGATATGTACTACTGCCAAACCAGGCTCGCCAAAGGAGACAAACTGTCAATGATGCTTAAACTAAATAGTTGGAGCTAGGCGTAGGGAATCGCTAATGCACAGCGGAAACACATGGTATCGGAGAGTAGGCGGTTAGCTGGATAATCCACACTGCACGGCCTATCCTGAATATGTACCGAACCCATGCGGTGAATCGAAGTAGTGCTTCCGAAGTTAAGAGGAAAACTGATGCGAGGGAATATATTAATATGTAACCTATTCCATACGATCTCTAACGCTAAACACGGAGCCTAATGTTATTGTCAAATTAGGGACAGTAATAGCACTCGGACATGGTTAATAACTGATCCCATAAATATAGTTAGCATAATAATAAATGTACGGCAAACCAACACGATCATTAAATCACTCGCCCCTATAACTTCTGACTAAAAGACAGAGGCGCGGTGCATAAAACACCAGTACAAATAAAGCGCTTTTTACGTGACTCGCCTGGCGAGAACAAAAACCGTCACGGCCGAAACGGCAAAAAAAAAAAACAAGAACCCAAACTCAACGCAAGCCAAGAGAAAACACCCACCTCACCCACCCCACCCATCAGCACCTACAAAGTTACACACGGACGACCCGAACGCGCTACAACAGATGCCCCCACCCCCATCACACCACCTCCCGCGGAACACATCCCCCGAAAGGCGGCTGAAGTCGGCCTCAACTTGAAGTATGAGGTCTTACTTCACGGCCACAGCCGGACCTCCCCCGGAAAAACAATATCGCACCTACTACGTCACAAATGTTTCGTTACCAAAACTGAAACCAACATTAAAATTGGCAAAATATCGGTTGGGAAAAGCGGATGGTCTACCCCGTATAAAACAAATCCTTGACCGACAGACCAGGAACGGTCACCCGTGGCTCTGTCTGCCAAATGCTGAAACCATTCTCACTGGATACAAAGGGACAAAGCAAAAACAGATGGTGATTTTTTTTAGACTGCCACAGTCAACTCTCGGGAACGCTCCATCACCAATGGTACCGTTTCAAATTGGTTTCGAGGGCGCCGTGTGCAATTCTCCAGCCCAAATCGCGGAGTCTGACATTGTGCTGCCATCAGTCCACGGAACGCCATACTCCGACTGAATGGCAATTCTGTACCAGAATATCAGACAAGACCCTCTCAAGCATGACTTTCTTAACGCAACCTGGTTGTGACAAGTCAATAGAAAAAACCGTAAATGTGTCTACTGAGGCAAGTGTAACCTTAGATGGCGTAATACTGTGGGATTATGAATGATTAAATAGGCAAGTCACCCACCAATGTAAATATAGGCCACCCCAAAACAAGCATGGTAAACTATTGTCCTTCACCGCAATGAACAGTTGCTTCAACAACAGGGAACAGTACAAATATAGTACGATAATTAATAGGTGTTGACTTGACGACGGACAATGCTAAAAAAGGAGAGCAACGTTGAAATTATACCCATACGGCCTTGTACGACAAACGCCAATGCCCATGTCAAAGAATCACATAGTCATACATTAGCAATGTACCAATGTCTGTAGGGGAGAAAATTAAATCTGGTCCGACATTCGCCATGTCTCTCCTCGCCCTCTGAATCACCCCTCCCTCTGTTCAATTAATACTATATTGTGGCGTTTGATCACCTGAATATATAGCGTTGTTGGTTTTGTCTAGAGAAAAACTCGATGGGGTTTAACATTATCTATCCAGTTGCATCTATAGCGACCAGGGCGCTAGTCCTGTCGTGGGCAACACAATAGCTTTGACTTACTTCTGGTGACTGCATGCATCCCATACAACTAATGGTAAGGTCACGCAGGCAAACATAGAGTAGAACGTGAGATATACTGGTCGAATCAATTGAAGCCAGGTCCAATGACACTCTGAATTAACTATTACTGGTTCAACTTGCGTTGATCTTGATGACATCATGGTCCATATCGTTATTTCCCCTTTCCATTGTTGTATAGACTTATCGCTTTGTACGGCGTGTGATGCTTTAAATCATCTGAAGCCATCATGTAAGGTAATACAACAACATCTTCAAATAAATATGTTTAGTGAAATAAACTAAGAGAAAATCCACTTAAAATTGCTTAATTATTTCAATAATTTACTTCTAATTTGCTCCACTCGCATACAGAGTATGTGCAGCAACATCGCTGAGGCTTGGTTTAGATATTTTTAACAGTTGAAAAAATAGCATAGCAAATTATTAAGGGGTGTGGGTGGTAATTCACAACCTCTTCCTCCATAGTGACGTCCCTGGGTTGGCATAAATTGATACGTAGTTGAAGAGAGGCTAAATGCATATGATATTTACAACTGCATAAGAGAAGAGAAAACATTGAGAGCGCGCGAAGCAAGCAAACAGTTTCAAGCTTCGCGCATTTCCACTTAACACATCGCCGCCCTTAAATATAAGACAAATATTTCCAAATCAGATTGGACTGATTGGATATTAGTTTAAAATCCCATTATTATTGTCTTCATTAAAACATTTTGGGGCCACCCCCCACACACACACACACACACACACACACACACACTTAACCCCTATTATCAGCCGCCACTAAGTCTCATCGTGATTCTTGCAGTTCAATACAACTGTCAGGCTGATACATGTAAGTAAAAAAGGGAATAATACCTTTCAAATGACATTATCATATATTTTAAAAATATTTAGGAAGTCTTTCGTTAATTTTGTCGGATTCTGTTCTCTCTCGTCCTACGGTAAGCAATGCATAGGTCGATGAGATAAAATATACACTGACTGGAAGGTATTATGACGTATCACTAATTTACTATGATATAGACTAATCCAGTTCATGAATAATAATAATACATATTAACTTAAGCATGCAAGCCGTACATTCTTTCTAATAGGTACCGTAAGGATGCATCCCCATTACCTTTCATACTTGTTTCTAGTTTGTTTTAGTTTCCTTGATCGGTGGTTCTGTGGTGGTGAGTATGTGATTTTGTAATAGTCTGCTGTAATTTGCTACAAGTTCCATAAGTACTTTCCTTTAACAAAAAGTATCGTCTTTGATAAAGGCATAGGCAAATGTTCAGATTACACATTTTTTCTGTGAAAGGTGATTACAGGTGACCATTTTCTCTTCCTAACGTATTTCGAGCAATATCGGTGACCTTTGGCAGAGACATAATAAGGAGCGAATCTGTTGTGAATCAATTGTGAAGCTTGGGGTTCAGTTATGGGCTTCCCTTAGCCATTTGGAATCGGTCTTGTTAGATTGCTTTCGCACACACTGAACTACTTGTATTCTTATATATTCGCAAGCCATTTTACTAACCGATTAAAACAAATTTTCTTTAATTTAGAATCCGTACCAGATGTAACCGTAACTATGAAGTGTGCAAACCCTATCCTGCCTCTTCAATACTTTTCTTGGTTACGCATATACCCGCTCTTCAAATACATACCAAGTTGGCATATACAGAGACGTCACCATGGGGGTGGCACAGGTTTAGAATGAGCACCCCGCTATTCAACTGTTAAAAATATTT
>WXZC020000804.1:0-10741 GCA_011317855.2 Paelopatides confundens | reverse complement strand
GTTTCGAGGTCAGGCATAGTGTGAGTTTAATATCGGCCTAACCCAGTGGAGTGCGCAAATCGGACGAATTCCATTCAATCGCTGATGTTTTATTCTGAGAAATTCGGGGACGAAGGTGTTACTAAAACAACGAGAAATTCAGACCTGGTCTGAATCGGTAAAAAAAAAACGTATTAGTGAAAATCATTATACTACATTAACTATATTTATGGATTCAACAGATTATACACAAAGTAACCAAAACTAGTACATACATTCACCCTGCCCGAAGAAGCTAAATCGGACAGCTAAAACCGTAAAATTACAACCCCAGATCTGTATAATCGAAATGTCAATCTATACCTTAGATTGGTATTTCCGTCTCATTATTTCTTCGTCATTTAAAATATATATCATTTGGAAATTAGATCCCACGAGCCATATTTAAGTTTCAGTTTAGTCAGATTGAAAGAAGTATATTGTCAGATTGAATTTTCAATCCGTATCGACAAAAATTAAAGAGGATGAAATGATGATTGCTAAAAGAACTTAAAGTAACATTCGGCCTATATTTACTAAATAACACATTTGATAATAAAGAAGAGTATAGCATATACAAACCACCCGTACCAACAATAACCTTTCACCCTTTGAAGATGTGTCCACATGCAGTGACAATTCTTTAGAGGAGTGAGACTCAATCTTGCTCTTCTTGGCGTGAAGATACTCACTATTTCTAGAGTTATATAGTTAGTATATTGTCACTGGCGGGTCTTGGGTTAAGCGGGATCAACTACGCACCGATATTGAAATGTTCATGAATTTCCATGCTACAACCTGCAAACACACTTTGTTTTACGTCTACGATACTTCAGAGTTTTGGACTTAGTTTATATTAAGAGTTTAGTAAACTACTCTGAACTCAATAACAACATCTGTTTAAAAAAAAACTAATTAACACATGTCGCCTCCTGTGCCTATGTCTTTCCACCCCCGCCATTTGGGGCCACCCTAACAAATGCTTAACATATAATATAGTCAGTTTGTCTCTTCCTCATAGATTATGGATCTATACCCATGGTCTGCGAGATTGTTTAAACCGTTAAACATATGTAGGTCAAGCAGGGGTTCACAATGGCGGGAGGGTGGGTGTGGGTGCAGCACCAACAAATGATTCTCTGTTGGGCGATTCGTGTTGTTTGTCGAGTAGCCTCCGAGTTGTCTGAAACAGTCTCGATGGGGCGATTATCCATAAGTTATCATCGAGTAAATTCACATTCGTTCGGTTCACAGGCGGGTTTACTATCACCCCTGACAGTGATTATTGGTGTTGGGTGAATACCGTATTGCGGGCTTTTTTTAATCATGCCACTAGCATGTAAGGTGTCCGAGTTGTCGGAAACAGTCTTGTTTGTCGGGTCAATGATCCATCTGACATATCGGGTAGATAGACGGGATAACGGGAGGGGGCAACGTGACAACTACCCACCCCACGTTTTACTTTATTTTTCTTCCCCGTATGTACCTCCCGCTGGACCAGCCATATAGACAGAGATCAGAACAAATTTTCATCTCAAAAGTAATATGTTTCTTCCTCACTTCCGGAGACCAAATCTCGCCTCTGTGTTATTTGGACAAAGGAATTGTCATTGTCATTTCCGAAGTTATGGAGTTGTTGAAAATGTCTGTCCGGAAAACCATAGAGCATTGTCGTATACAAATATTATCGGCTTCCCTCACCAACCAGTCATCGGCCCTAGTTAGCGACACACTGAGGCCAAAATCTCAGTCATATTGCTACCAGAGACTAGTATCAATGCAAATTGCGTTAAAATACCAGAGCTGTGATTCAAAATAAACGTTCATATTTCTCTCCATTTAAAGTTCTAAAATTTAATAAAATCAGGCAAATGGAAGGGGATCCACCATGCACGTGATCGCTTCGGGATCGGGAAATATTTGTACTTCGGTCCCCTCCAATGCTGAAAAGAAATTGCCGACATTGTATCTACCTAATTCCTATATTCACCTACAACCCGAGGTCCCATATGCGATCCACCGACAGCTTCCACGCGCCACATCCCCGAGTCTTATCAATTTTCGAATAAATAATTTTCTCCGAAATCCTTTCAATTTGTAATAAAAATAAAAAGGATTTATTTCTGACATTAGATCATATTAGGCCACTAGACTCCACCAAATCGCTTCGGTAC
Source organism: Paelopatides confundens (assembly GCA_011317855.2). Lineage (NCBI taxonomy): Eukaryota > Metazoa > Echinodermata > Holothuroidea > Aspidochirotida > Synallactidae > Paelopatides > Paelopatides confundens. Next base: position 8,549 of record WXZC020000804.1, on the reverse strand, counting down.
CAGATCGGTCCCCTGTACCCAGTAGCGGCACCAAGAGGGTCAGACACTGGATCCAGTTAACGTTGCTATCCTCACCACCCAGTTCCCCCAATTGCCCAGTTGACTTAAGTAAAACTAAATAAGTGTATGCCATATAAACAATGTAAACATTTGTTTGTTCGGGTACTAATTTGGCTGTTAGATGCCAGAAAATCGCATCTAAAGGTGTACAATTTTAACATTTCCTGGGAATCAGGGGCTTCGCATATTCGGCGGTCGCATACACGGAGTTCGCCCTAAATGAGTTATGCCCCAAGTTCTTGTGCACAAAGGTGTTCCCCAACTGTTTGTTTGTCCCTCAATTGTATGAGCGGTGGCCGCACCAAGAGGGGGCATGGGGTTTCCACTCCACCCCAGTAATGCTGTTTGCCCCGTAAGTTTCTCCAGCTGGATTCAGTAGAAAAAACGTATAATTGTATGCACTTAATAAAAAATGTACATTAATATTAGTCCGTTTCATACACACAGTTTTTCGACGACATGAAAAATGTAAAGTAATGTTTGTCTGTGAACTAATGGTGTGTAATTTTACAATTTTCTGAAGAGGACCCGATACACCCACCAGGGGCTCCCGTAATTTGGCGTCACCCTCATAACGTTGTCCTCCTTTAAAAAGAGCTCGCCAAAATGTTCCCCGAACATTTTTCTTCCCGTCCATTTTGCCGTTTCCTCCACAAAATCCACTGTATGATTGGCGCACAAAGCGGCCCGAGTTTTGGGTGACAATCAGTGAATATGGCCCCTTTTTCAAAAGGTTGAACAACCCTGCTTTGGGCACCAACGAAATTGATATCTTAATAGCTAATCCTAGCTAAATTTATCTTAATTTTTCATTTCTGAGATTTTGATCTAACAAACACAAAAGTAGTTTTATGTTCGATTGATTTCCTCTGTATACACTCGGCTTTTTCCGGCTGACCGATAGGAAAACAGTGTCTTATCAGTAATTGCTGCTGGAATGCAATTGCGCCACAAACCAACATTTATATAGTGCTTACTAAAAAAGGAAAAGTTGTAGAACATTACTGTACTGCAAATGATAGCATCATTTTGCATCTATTCCCCTTACATGAACAGTAATTCCTCAACGGCCACATGCGTCCCCCTCCCAAGAAAACCATATTATAACATTTTCCCAAAATTTATCAAGTTTTTCACTAAGAAAACTGTAGAAAATAAATGTACTTCAAAAGATACAAATGATAGCAGCAGTTTGCATCTAAACCGCTTATATGTACACCAAATCTATCAACGTCCACATGCGTCCATCCCCTCTCAACCCAACCATATTAAAAGGAAATCCCAAAATTGATCAAGCTTTTCACTAAAAAATGTAATATTGTAGAAAATAAACGTACTTCAAAAGATGCAAATGATAGCACCAATTTGCATATAAGCTTCTTGCATGAACAAGTACAGAAGCATCCTCTCCCACGTATTCGCAATTTTCTACAACATTTAGCAAAACTATCAAACAATTCTGAAAATGAAAGAGTTTACCTCTAGCCTTGAATGAAAATCCAGAAAAAAACATGTACACGTATATGAGAATGCATGTACAATTATAGATATAAATTATTAAAATCAGCAGCGACCGCGGAGAGAATTTTCAAGTTGTTGGAGGGGGATGAGCACAGGCTTGAAAAATGGCGCCATAGCGAGCGTTGTTCGAGGTGTGATCTAGAAGCCCGTCCAATGACCATTGATGGGGTGAAGATACCCGTCCAATGACAATTGAGGGGGTCCAGACTCCAGAGGCCCGAACAAGGACCCTTCTTGTGATCAATAGGGCGAACCTCCCAATAGCCTTGCCATTTTGAGCATATTATATAAATAAATTTAGCTATAATTTAACATGTTAAAATTGAAAACGGGGCAAAAGACACCTCTTGCTCGGAGCTACTTGGCATGAGGTCAGGGCAAGGGCGTAGCTAGGATATTTATTTTTGTAGTAGGGGCGAGAACATTTTCCAGGTGAAGGGCAAAATATTCTTGATGGCCGTCCTTGGGGTCGATATAGGGGGAGAGGTGAGAAATTTTCTATTTGCTATTAGTACAGCATTACAAATACGTGTACAGAATGTGTATTCCATTGAATCCATACCAGAGGCGTGGATCGTTTAATATTTTTTTGCATTTAGCATCTTTTGAAGTATATTTGTGTTCTACACTTTTTTATTCCTTTTTACAAATTGTAAATGTAAATTTTGCAAATAAGGAGGAAAGGCTGTGTCCTTTGGGATATTTTGTTAATGTAAGGCAGATTAGATACAAAATTGTGCTCTCATTTGCAACCGTTAAAGTATATTTATGTTGTACACTTTATTTCTCAGTAAAAAAAGATAAATTTGGGGGAAATGTTTAAATTAAGGGGAGGGGCTGTTACCCTTAAAAACTTGTGTTCATGTAGGGGGTTTAGACTTTTGCAATTGTTGGATTAAAAAATAATTTGAATAACTGGCATAATGAATATTATTTACATTTATTCAATCAAATTGAGGGAGAGCCTGGCCGAAATTTAGGGTGAACCCTACACTACTGGTCAAGGGGCCCGCTAAAGGGCACCTGGTGATATCCAGATATATGATATACTATAATTTAACATGTCAGTATTCGAGTTCAGTGATATATGGTACTGTAGGTGACACACAGTGACGTCAGTTGTAACATATTTCACTTACGGTCATTTATATAAATGTAAAGATGAAGCCATCCTAACCATATACGGCTCAAATAAAACAAAAATACCGGAGATGTATATGTAGTCGGAGACTGTAATAATATATATTTTAAAAAGCTCAAAACATCGCATATTATGGTTTATGGGACCTAATACAAATCACATTACATTTCTATTTTTACGCCACAGTACAGTCCATTTGTTGTGTTTCACACACATGTGTATAATCGAGACGAGTATCATATAGTTTACAGACTGTAGATTAGTAAAGCTTTCAGTATCATAACAAACTATTCTTGAATCCTACACAATCGTTTACTGTGATGTTTTATTAACTAGTCTTTCTGCTTTATGATTGCTACTTTGCAGAAAGCTATAGTTTATCAGTGAAATTGGGTTGCTTGGTGGTTCAAACTTCCTGGACAGACAAACTCAACGGTATTACTATAGTACGTATTATAGTACGTAACCTATAAGCATACGTAGGTAATGTTAGAAAATATTACTAAAACGTTGAGTCTGTTTTAATACCGTGTTATTCGGTTTAATCGAATCATTTATATGTAAATCGATCAATTTATAAACAAGTTCTAATAAGCTATTATTTTATTTTAATATCATGTTTATTACAAGAAGCCAATATATGGTTACTTCACTCAAGAATTAAGTTGTAAGGCCTTCCTTGTTGTAATACATATTGTAATTCGCGTCCCGAATGTGACGTCACACCGTGACCTGTACGTTTCCATGTTTTGATGCATTGCGTTTCTGCTCATCATCTTTAATCTGCTAATTGTGTCATGAAATTGATCTTATTTATCGCTTCTTCTATTTTTCTTTGTGTGAAAGAATGTTTTTATTCCCATCTTATTCTATAAAAATCACACGAAATCAAAATATGGCCAAATCATTTTTTCTCTGTTTAATAATTATTAACCTCCGACAAAGAACAAAATGAAAACGTGTCCCTCTCCTTTGCAACATAATAGGTGTTTTTACACACTAAATATTGTGTTTGACTGCCACTGCGTGTAACAAATAAATAAATATAACAAATTCCGCGAACAGAGTATTAGTATTAGACGCCCGTTGTTGCAGCGTGTAAATTAACAGTTTTGAATCACACAAAAGGGAACCTAAAGAGTCCTGGTTTGTACCACTGTATTCGATGCACATACATAACTGTGTGGTTAGTGACATGTACAGAAATATTTCTTTCACGTAAGCAGGATATGTGTGAAGCTCTACAAATAAACTAAATCACTATCAAAACTGACCATATAATATCGTGGGAAAAACCTTTTAGTGTCAACAAGGATGTACAGTATAGGCCATTTGGTTTCATTTTCACATTTGTAAATTGGTAATTTTTCTTTCGTCAAATATTTTACTGTCACGTTCCAAAGATATGTCTCCATTAAAACATTATATGTATAATGTAAACCATTTTAGTGTCTATGAATAATTTGGACGTTTAGAACCTCAATAAAGTACTTTTGAAAACCAGTTTAGCAATTTGAGCAACCTCATATTTGGGTTCAACGTTGGTGATCTTTAACAACCATGAATGTATTAGAGCAACATGTATAATACGTACAATCGCCGTGGTATAGCAGATCTGAGTGAAACAGTCACGGTTTAATTCATCACCCAAGAGTACAACGGGAGATAACAGAATTAGCCACACAGGAGAACTATAAAGAAAGGTAATACATTTTCATACATCATACGCTATTATTTTAATTTGCATTGCTGTTTTTCACTATCTGCTATGCACAAAGTGCCTTATTGTCTCGTAGTCCAGTTGATTGTGATTTGATTTCGTACACATTTATTCAAGCCAAAATTAGAAATATAAAAAAGTTTTTCTCTTTTAGAAATAAACATATAATAAGAACATAATTTGACTTGGGAGGAACTCAAAACACCAGTGAGCTTGTAATCATGAGTTCTCCCTTACAGTAATAACATATAAAACATAAATACAAAGTAAAGAGAATACAATAAACAACAAGGAAAAGAAGAAATCACAGAGACAATACAGAAACAGAGATACAGCGGAGACTAATGTGATTTACAGATGGTAATGGAATCCCTTTAAGGGACAAGGAAATGTAAATCACATTAGTCTCTTCCAAAAGAAGAGACTAATGTGATATACAGATGGTTGGTAATTAAATAGTGCTTCAAAACATTTTTAAAAGAATATAAAGTACTACATGATTTAATATTGAGAAGGAGAGAATTCCATAATGTCGCACCAGTATAAAGTAGGTTGTGCTGGGAAGATATAAGAATGATTCACATGACGAAAGAAATGACTGAAAGACAAGGGAATGGAATCATGCATCCAATTAAACATACAAATTACAACTTGATAGCGATAAGTGTCATAGACAGATATTATTCTTAACTTAGCAAACAAAGAATTAATGTGACGACAACTATGTTTATTAAAAATTAGACGAATGAGTGGTGTTTGCAAGATGTATATTGGTTGAAACTTAGAACAGTAAGTGCTACCCCAAATAATTGCACAATACGAAAGGTAAGGAGCAAAAAGCGTATGATAAAGTAAGGTTTTTTGTTAGTTAAAACACCAAGAAACTTGGCAACATTGGAGAGAGAGATTGAGGTACCACAAAAGTTAATACTTTTAATATAAGGACCCAACATTCTGTTGGAAATGCTAAATAAAGTGGAAGCAGTTTTTTTAACAGTTAGTAACAGTTTATTTACACAAAACCAAGTGTGGACTTTACTTAGTTCGACCTTAACAGTGTTTAACAGATCAGTTTGATCATCATTGGAACAAATATATATTGGTGTCATCTGCATAGAGAATGAAACTAAGTTTTTCCCTGGATAGACGAAGATCATTGATAACGATTATAAAAAGAAGGGGACCAAGAATGGATCCCCGGGGGACTCCACAGTCAATTGGACGATACTTAGAATTAGCATTATGAATGGCAACAAAATAACTTATGTTGGAGAGATAACTCTTAAACCAATGCATAACTTGACCACGAATACCGTAGTGAGCTAACTTAGCTAAGAGAAGTTTGCGATGAAGACAAACACATGTTAATTAGAGAGGTCGATAAAGGTACAAGAGACTAAGTGTTTTTTTTGTTCAAATGCTTATGTCAAAAAAATATTGAAGTGCAAGTTTCAATGAGAGGTTGACCTCCCTGGAAGAAAGCCAAATTGTTAATTATAGAGGAAATTGCAATTTAGAAGATCTTTATCAAACATAAGTTTCTCGATGATCTTAGTAAAACATGGCAAGACGCAAATTGGTCTATACTTATTAATTGATTTGTTGCCACCATTCCGGAAGACAAGAATTACACAGCAATTTTAAGATTCTTAGGAACAATTGCCTGCGGAAAGGATACATTAAAAATATAAGCAAGATGTTCACAAATATACGAGGCTACAGCCTGAACCACTCTAGGAGGGAATTCGTCAAACCATGCAGAGGAATTCTTAAGATTGGATATGATGCAAACGATTTCAGTACATATAGTAGAGCGAACATAAATAGATTTAGGATTAGGGTCATTGTGATAGTGCTTAAAAGTAGTAGTAGAGATGTTTGTTTGGATATTCGGGCCAATACATGTGAACAAATCGTTAAAAACATTAATAATGTCATCAGGGTTTGTGATACAAGTACCAGTATATGTGATTTCATCAATATTTTTCATTGGGCTATTGCCATGGATAATGGAATTGATTATACTCCCTGTTTTTTAAATATTATTATCACATTTTGCAAATAAATCACCATAGAACATTTTTCGCACATCTAATAGCAGCAGTCAAGCGATTACGAAAAACATTGAAGGCATTAACATTCTCAATGGTTCTGTTTTAAGGTATTTTTGACAGAGCTTATATTTAGTGCGACAAGAATTAACAATTGCAGGAGTAACCCAGTCCGTCGAGGAACAATTCAAGTGATCATTACGGTGAATAACCTTTTGGAAAATAATCTTGTTGAAATAATGGTAGAAAGTATTGTTAAATCTATCAAAAGCATCGTTTGTGTCCCTGGCAGAACACACTGAATGCCACGACGTACTAGAGATACTATTAATAAAGTTAATCAGCCTCTGTGGAGTATTTTTTCTAGAAAAACTGGACATATTCTTTCCAGAGCGGCAAAATAACTTAATGTCAAAAAGGGCAAAAATTGGAAAATGGTCAGAAATATCTACATCGAGAATACCAGGAACACATGGTTTATTGATATTAGATAACATAACATCAAGGAGTGTAGCCGACAAAGAGGTTACCCTAGTTGGGAGAGTATGCAAATAATAAAATGCATACGAATTTATTAGATTACAAAATTGCTCGGAGTTCTGTCGCTGGGATTCATAATATTACAGTTAAAATCACCCATAATAATGCAACCCTTGCGAGAAGCAGCAACGCTGTCGAAAATCGTAGATAGAACATCAATAACATTATCATTTAAACCCTTAGGGTAATATATAACAGCGATTAAGTGAGTGACAGTGTACGATGTTTCAACCTCAGCGAAGAGTGACTCACGAATACCCTCTTGAAAAACACTTAGGTCAGGTTTGAGTTTGTAAGAAAGCTTAGAGTTAATATACAGTGCAACACCCCCTCCTCGACCTACTCTCGAACTGTGTTCTAGACTACAACCACACATATTGAAAAGGGTAAAAGGCGTCATGGAGTCATCGAACCACGTTTCTGTGATACCAATTATAGAAAAAAAATGCTTAATTGAATTCAGGAGAGCTGTAAATCGTTAGAAGTTCAAGAAACAGTTGGAAAAATATCCAGTTGGGACCAGTTCAAAACAATCAGGAACAAGTTTGGAATATTCCCAGTTGGAAATGGTCCCAGTTGTTAAGTATGACTGCATGTACTACAAATTTACATACGAATAGGATAAATTGTACCAAAATTTCGAAGCCTTGGTAAAGATGTAGCTGTGGTTTAGAAGTGAAACTACTGTTACATTAGCTTTCACATTAAATCCAGAAAAAAGAGGACAGTAATTAGATAACACGAATGTCATGGACCTCGAATTGAGCCTCATGGTTTAGAAGCGCTTAACCGTTCCGCAACAGAGGTTGCGTTTTCAATTAGTCTAATCTCGACAGTACTAAGCCAAAATCACGTACTTGTATCAATCAATATATGTACGAATATAAACTGCTGCTACATTCATAATGTATACTACTTCGCAGAGCCACAGACAGATTATGTGAACTGATGTGGAAATTACTTCAGGGTATCATCAATTTACTTTAAAAATATATCTAAAAACCAATGATAATGGCAACAATTCTTCTCTGTCTAAAGCAGAATGTGCTGTTGCCAAACTTATATAAGTTGTGGGCAGGACCACGATACGTTTTGGTATTGTATGTGTTGGTTGGGGGATGGTGGTTTTTTTAAAGATATTTTGGGGTGGTTTGTGTGTGCCAGTAGCGTACGCTGGAATTCAAAGGTGGTGTTCACATTGTAAATCCTCTCCTAGACTGATTTAGTTAGAGGCAGTGAACCTTTATGAAATGGCGCTCTGTGGAATGGGTAAAACGGGAGGGATTTCCCTTCGCGTTAAGATTTATTTTGCAGAATTAAGGGAGCTTAGATGCAAAATAATGCTACCTTTCGCTCGGATGAAATATATATATATATACAAATACAGGAGCGTCACCAAGGTCTGACAACTGGCGGTGTTGACAATTTTACACGACAAAATATGATTGTCCCGACATAAAATCCCAAAGTTCCCGGTCATCAAATCCATAGCTTCCATAAGGACAGTGTCAATTCA
>WXZC020000803.1:0-10745 GCA_011317855.2 Paelopatides confundens | reverse complement strand
TCACTTTTTAAAGTCTTGTTAATGACTCGGCCAGGAATCGAACCCGGAACCTCCCGGCTGTATGGCGGGCGCTCTAATCACTAGGCCACACTAGTCGGTTAAACGAACGCCAATTATGGTTTGTATGTAGAGTTTCCCAACGGCTTGGTTAAACGAACGCCGGTAGACTGATGTCACAGTTTCTGTAGAGGGCCGTGGCATTAGTTTGGTGTTAACTTAATTCAATGGAATGTCCTTTGTAATCGAAATTTTCAGACATGCGATATATTTCTTGTCGTTACATCATGATGTCGCTATAATTAGTCATTCATGAGAATCATTGCATATGTATCTCAACTATAGTGGTGCTGTTCTGCTAGTACTACACAGAAACCGACAGTGCATGAATTTCTCAGTATCTATATTTGTTTAAGTACAGTGCAACGGTCATCTGAGCCTGGCCGACTTGGGTGCTTGTCCATTTGTCGTTGTTCATCATTAGACAAACTTATTTTCACAGACTTTTGTTTCATTCGTTGTCTGGTAGGAGGCTACTGTAGTGAATCCACATTCACATTCACATCCAAATGGATCATATACGATACCGTACATTCTCAATATTCAGTCTTGCTTATAAGGAATGTTTGCAATGGAGACTTCATTACTTGGAGACGATTGAGTGCACACTTGCCCTTATATTTGGTGACTGTAGTGGTTAGAACATCCGCCTTACAGCCGGGAGGTTGAGAGACGCCTTGCCGATTCATGCCGAAGACTTTAAAAATGGAACTACTGCAGGGTGTTCTGAAATGTCCAGTGTAACTAAAGTTCCCATTGGCGGGCGTAATAGTGCCAATATCGAAAAAAAGGTATCTTTAGTGACTTACCCAGTAGACTTCATTTCCATGTGTAAACAGTAAGTTTATTGGACTTACTAGGGGCCAGTAGTTAGTGACAATTGTCACCATTTAAACTTCCCTTCAATCTCTGTATATGTGTGCTTTAGGTCGCGGCATAGTACACCTAGCTTTTCCTTACTTACTGGTCGCGCAATACAATTGTTAGTATATATTCAGGTACAACCCTATTCGCTACAGGGGATATTTCGAACCTTTGTAGACGTCGATTATACGCCTCACGTTATTTAAGCCTCTATCAAAGTGCCTTGTGTTACAATGCAACGCGCATTGGTGTGGAGTAAAAGCCTATAGCTGCATCTCAGTCGACTAGTCCCGATTATCAACCTTGCTGCAAATAATATCATACCAGTGTCTTAGCTTACAGTATATATGTAGTCTAGAAAACAACGATTTCTGAATTGAGGAGATACTAGTTTTTATGTATACTCCCGTTTGGTAGCTAATCATGTCCAGCCTAACTGCATAGATCGCTCGTCGATACCTTATTGCATGTTCGCAGAACTTGCGTGTAGTATTTTGCTATATATGCATCCTAATATGTATTGGCATATATCCCATACAGGCCCTGCTTTAGTTGCGATCGGAGACACAAAAGGGACGAAAAGAACATACCTGGTGGAGTTATACACATCATCTTCGCCAAATTAGTTGGAAACTAGGACAAATTTCCCTGTTTTCACTATACATATAGTATTATCACCATTTTGCATGTGATAGAGCATCATTTTTCTTTAGGTAACCTCAACAGTTATATTTTTTTAAAGCAACGGGGATACCTCTTAATACCTAATATTTATCTATGAAAACAGATCAATACAATATTTTCGTTGGTTTTCACCTAACCTTTGGAGACCAAATCTAATCAGTCCCTGGCCTGGGTTTGTCAGGAATGAATTGTCACTGTATAATGGACACAATTGATAGTGTCTGGGCAGTTACTGAATTTTTTTCGGGAAAATATCCCACCCCCGACACCAGACATTAGTGACACCCCTGTCAGTAATATCCCATCCTACAAACCAAGTATCTTTTTCATTCCATGCCGAAGGTTCAAGGAATCTAGTATGCGATCCTTATTGTGTGTATGTATTTGACGCCTTGGCTTGTCGTCTAAAAAAGTACAGCTTGGCCAAACTTCATACGTGGTATGCAGGTTGACCTTGGTGAGTACAAGAAGGTCAACAGAGGTCAAATAATGACAACTTTGTAAACACGATCGCAAAGTACAACTTCATATTTAGTATGTTGGTTCAACTTAGTATTTGTGGAGGTCAAAGTGCAACATAGGTCAAAGTCCGAAAACCTTGTAAAGACGAGAACTCAAAAAGGTCAGTGTGGAGAAACTTCATATTAAGTATATGTGTTTACCTTAGTATGTACAAGCATCCTAATGTTGTTTGTGGAGGTCAAAGATCAGTTGTAGTAAACAGGTCAAAATCTGAAAACTTTGTAAACACTTTATCTCAAAGAGAAAAAAACCTGGGCAAACTTTATATTTAGTACCATATTGAGTACAATAAACATGTTTGTGTGGAGGTCAAAGGTCAATAAAGGTCAAATACAAATTTGGAAAACTTGATTAGTACAAGTACTATTGATATTTGTGGAGATCATATGAAGTCAACCGAGGTCAAAGTATGGAATTCTTGTAAACACAGCAACTCAAAAAGTTTACTACATACTACATACTAAATATGTCATATATGTTAGTGAGTACAAGTATATATTGTTTTTTGTTAGGCCAATGGTGATTAGAGGTCAACAGTAGTCAAAGTATGAAAACCTTGTAAAAATATGCTAACTCCAAAGGTTCAACTTTTATAAACTTAATATTATATAGTTTCATCTTAGTACATAAACCACATTACATTTATGGAGGCTAAAGGTCATTTATGAAGGTTAAAGATCATTTGAGGTAAACAAATTCAAAGTTTGAAAACTTCTTAGAAACAATAACCCCAAAAATACAGCTTTTCATATTTTGTATGTAGGTTGATCTTGTTGAGTACAATATTGTTTTGGTGAAGGTCAGTTGATATGTATGTCTGCAGTCCATGCAGGAACCATGTTATCACTTTAATCAATGACTGTGTGAAAGGTTGACATTGTCCTATGTTTAAAAATGTTCTTATATCAATATTGGCAAAGAATGGCTAAGCCAGTGCTACTGTAGTTTGTGCGTTATATGTTATCACACATCAATGAAGACCAATCAATCAGAGTAACAATACATTTGTTGACAGCAATATTCAATATAATGATGATTACGATGGAGGTGAACAATTAGTTCTGTTAAAATATTGCTAACTTGTTTTGCCAATTATGATAGTGGTTGAACGATTCAAAGGAAATGTATCATTATACACAAATATAACGTATTTTAATAACGTTTACATGTTTTGGTGGCATTATGTATGCCACTAAACGTTGTAGCTGTACAGTAGGTGACATGTTTAAGACTTATTAAGCCATTACACTTTGATATGAGAGACTTTGGAATGTCAATATGATAACATTTGTTTTAATACAGGTATCTGAGGATATGAATATATGGGGGTACATAGTTTTCAATTTGTATAACAATCTGGCCAATTTGCTATGATATATAATATCAATTATTCCTAGTAATTATTTACACAGTGTGTTTTGAATTATTTGCTGGTCACCTTACCAGTATCTCAATATTACTTTTCAATTCACTGTCTTGTTAACAACTATGTTCCATATTTATTAATACTAAAACTGTGGGGAAAGAAAAAATACAAAGTGAGGTCATTTATCACCAATATCACGAGGTGTTATAATACAGGGGTCTGAATATATAGGTGATATTTTCGTTGACAGCCATCTGAAATTATTTGACCATATATCGACAAGTATTGAGCAAAGTGTATTGCGTCATATACCTATCTAGTTTAACTTATATGCTATCGTTCTTTAATAAAGGTGCTGAGGAAAATGTATTGTTTCTGTTATTTTGTCCATCTTATTTATGTTGTTCCTGCTTGGTATAAAAATAGAATCATGAAGTTGCCTGGAATTAATGTATGAATTCATGTTCTACATGTATGTCTACATGTAGAACATACCTTATTATGACATTTTTCTACACAATACTAGAGAATATCTACTCCCATATGCCGTCAGCCACCCCACATACCCTGTAAAAAATCCATTTTCCTTTCACGTTGTTAATAAAACAGGTGGGGCATCGTTTGCTGAATAACATCACAAAACATTCACAAGTATTTGGCTCTTAAAGATGCATTGGGGTACTTGATATATGGTTTGAATTGTATACCTGTTTATTTTCCTTCGGCCAAAAAATGGCATACTAGTAATATATACCACAAATCCACATTTGAAAGCGGCAGGTATTCATATCTTGCGCATTCTTTTAAAAACAAACCATTCGTAGTGATGAATTTTCATCACCACCACTATATATACTCGCTTCAACGAATCATATTTTCGGCTAGTTATATGAGACACTATTTTCTTAGAAACTTGAAAATATTGCTACCATTTTAACATTGCCTGGCAACTTTCTGTCTGTTTCCTAATTTGGTTCAGCCACATAAGTCATTGTGATACAAACGTTACCGTAACTGCAGTTGATATACGATCAATACATTGATTGTGTATAATATATAACTGTGGGAAATCTTACTCAACTCACAGATGTTACAGATTAATCACCTGTTGTAGGAAATTCCAATCATGATTGACGTACAATGATTGAACATATAGGCCGTGCTTATTTGCACACGGCCACACCCCTCTGATGCGAAACGGCCACTACGAATTAGTATTGAACAATGTCGGCACTGAACAGTTCAGTAAACAAGCGCTCTCGATTTTAAATATATGATAGAAAAAATACGTCTTGACCAAGTCTATGATGTAACAGCTAGCCACCGTATACATCAGCCAATCAGGTTTGTAATCAAATATACAGATGTTGAATAATGTAAATTACCTGCAGAACAGTGTTGCTATGGCTATGTATTTTTATGCAAGAAGTGCCGCTTGATCAAACGATTTGGCAAAGTACATCAAGGCAGTCTGTATATTTCAAGGTACATTTTATGACACGCAAACGTTTTTCCACAAGGTTATTTGTACAACATGTTATATATATACAACATGAAATGTTGTTCTTCAAAAATCGATGAAAAAGTTAATTGATATTAATGATTCAAATCACATTTGTAACAATTAATTGAATTAGGAAGGCGTTTGCTTTACATCATAATACAATGTAGTAATTATATACTCCATGAACGAGGTACGATGTGCACTATACACAATGTATATATAACATTGACTTGTACAGAAACATGATCGGTAATGTTTATCTAATATGCTTTTTCAACAATTTTTGTTCACTTCTTGGTATCTTTGAAAGCTCCGTCAGCGTAATAAAGAAAATCAATGCAGAAATCAATTCTAATTAATGAGACCATGGTCATGTTTCATATCGCTATGTAATACCTGACGATGACAATTTGCATTTTCGTCACCTCGTGGTGGATAAAACTAAAATAAGCTAATCCATATATATTGGTGACCGTCATGCATGTGTCTATGTGGTATATTTTTGACAGTGTAGGTTTGGCTCTGGATCCCAAGCCCACAAGATGGCTAACGGAATCATCAGGAAGCTGATCATTGCATCAAACAAATAAACATAGATAGTTGATCCCATCATGTCTTGAATCATTCCTGGCAAAATAATTAAAAAAAAAAGTTTTTTTTTTATTTCTTTAAAACAGTTTTCTTGTAAGTCAAAGTTTGAACATTTCATTTGTAGTGAAGTGACTTGTCCTTTTGCATGGAATGGTAAGAAAAGCTCAATATCATTTTTTTCTATGCAAATATTGCTGGTTTTGACATATTTAGTTATAACAAAAGCCTAACGGAAAATATGTCTGGACGCCCCACCCCAACTTAAAGGACGACTTTAGGGACATTAAACACGTTTACCAGTGACGACTTCATGTCTAGGCCCACCCATCCCTCCAACTTAAATGATTACTTTTAGGCATATCAAACCCTATCAGTACATACTGCACTTCTAGGCCCATCACACCCTTCCAACTTAAATGATGACTTTATATGCAAACTAAACATTTTTTCAACGCCAACTACATTTCGAGACCATCCCACCCATCCATTTAACTTAGAGGATGAATGTATGCTCTTTAAACAGTTCTATTAGCGCCTACTATATTTCTAGACCCATCCCACCCATACAACTTAAATGATGACTTTAGGAACATTAAGCAATTCTACCAGCGCCTACTACATTTCTAGGCCCGCCCCCTCCAACTTAAATAATTACTTTAGACACATTAAACACTCAGCACCTATTACATTCCTATGACCAACAACACCTCCGACATACATGACTTTATAGGCACACTAAGCACTTCTATCAACGCCAATTGTTTTCTAGACCCAGCCCACCCATCCCTTCAACTTAGAAGATGACTATGTTCATTAAACACTTCTATCGGCGCATACTACATTTCTAGGCCCGCCCCAACTGAAATAATGACTCCGACACATTAAACACTATCAGTGCCTACTACATTTCTAGGCCCGCCCCTCTCCAGCTTAAAGAATGACGTTAGACACACTAAACACTATCAGCGCCTACTACATTACTATGACCACCCACCCCTCCAACATAAATGATGACTTCAGACACATTACACACTTATATTCAGTACATACTACATTTCTAGCCCATCCCATCTCAAACATAAGACCTCTTTGTTATTACAGTTATGGACAAAAACAATGGGCAAACATTAACAATTAGGCATTAACTGACTATGTTGTCTTAAAGGAGTATTACATATATTTAAATCATTTACTAGGTAAATATATTTTAAAGGAGAATATACAGAGATACACGATACAGAGATGGCCTCATCGGGGTTGTGCCTATTTCATTTTGAGTACCGGGTATAAACTTTTAAAGAAATATGCATTTTGAATTGGCCTACATCCAAAACTGTGCAGTATTTGATTGGTGTGAAGGTGGGGTGGGTGGTCCCATCATATGATGTTACGGTACTGTTCCGGTTAGAAGATATGCACACTTTTTTCGGAAATTTTTCACTCGCAGTAAAGTGTAGGGGATCATGCGTAATTGCCTGGTGCGGCCTACAGTCATTCTATATTTTTGTATACAACACTTGAATAATGGAATAGCCAACATCGGCAATGTTGCTTTAAAGGAGGGTTCCATACATTTCATATATTGTCAACTTAAGGTGAATAACATGAACATATTTCTATGACATAATAACCCTAAGCTTCTATCTAAAGTCATCTTAATTCAAACACAGTACCAGTTCTAATATAGTAATGTAAACTTACCTGAAAAAAGTCCGGCAGATTGTGTACTGATTCCACTTGCAATGAGTTCAAGAGCCAAACATTTTCTATAATGGGAAGCGCATACTAAACCAGGTATGGTTGAAAATAAACCAGAGCTGTTCAATCCCAGACACGTTCCGCTTATTAATGTCAATATGGTGATAAGATAAAAATTACTGCACATAACAATTACTATGAACACCACTCCTGTGATTAAACATGGTAACATTGTGGAGGTATACGCATTGATCATTTTTACCTTAAACAGAAAAAATGCTAAAATTCTACCTATAAAACCTCCAATCCCCCCGGCAGTTGACAGGATGACAGATTGGTCGTCTGTCAGTCCCAAGGTTTTGCCTAGTGAAACCAAGAAGATTGCCCATGAAGCGAAAATGTAGATCGCCAAAATCTCTAAAGCTAACACTATCCCAACGTTCGTATGGTGAAACAATCTTATGAAGTCGAATATCCAGTTCACTACCATGGAAGGAGCTTCTGTTTCTGATAGTGTGAGTTCCTTTTCTGTTACTTTTGCCTTTTCTGCATTTTTATTGAGTCTTGAATGATGGAATTTACTGAATTTCGGTATCCTTGCAGCAACCCCACATGCCAGTGTGTTCCACGCTATGGCACCCATTAAAATGAGTGAATTTCCCAGACCATACTCTTGGCGTAATATTTGCAAAATTGGAGGTATAGTAGCAATTCCAACGAAGTCAAATACAACAATGGACGAAATTACGAGGGGCAGTTCATGGGGATCATAGTAGTGTTGTAATGCCACGACAGATGGTATATTCACTAGACTAAATCCGATCCCTGTGAACAGAAAAATACAATTTTACTAACTTGTGGCGTTATTATATTACAGGGCCGTAGCACCCACCACGGCACTGTATACAGTTATATCATACTGTAGAAAATAGGGTGTTGGCAGGCATGCGTGCCACATGTACATACATTGTCTAAAAATATAGAATGCACTGTTTTTTTGCAACGAAGCTTTTCCGAGGAGCATACACGGGACCCTCTAGTTTGTACGGCCTCGGTAAGTGCGTTGTGCACCCATCGTGCCTTCAGCACTCTACTTTTCAATAGGCCTATTTAGTTCGAGTAGCTCAGGTAGTTGAAATATACGAGCTCTTTTTAACGGGGGACACAATTTATGAGAGCGCCACGTCCGGACGTGCGATCTCCAATGGCCCGAAGACCGTAGTGGGGGGCGCTTTTATAATTATACACAATTATGCGATTTCCTGGTCTGACAGCCAAAGATCGTTGACAAAGAAACCTGGTTTGTTTACATTTTTCATATGAAAATTGAATGCGGCGCCAAAGACACGAAGCACCTGACCCTCGGTGATTCCAGCTCCCTGTGTTGCGTCTATGGCCATATTCTCTTATATTATATTTCCCAGCAAACATAACTTCGCGTTAAACCACATTTCACCGCTGGTCTTTGGATTTTGTTTCGGGGAAACATTGTTTTATTCAAGGTATTGTATGTCATTTAACATATTTGCAGTCATTGAAAAGTCAGTTCAGCCCTTTCTAGTGCACAAATAGTTACAAAAATTGCGCAGATACTTCTGTTCAACAACTTCTAAACGTGTTTTATGTAGACAGTGACGTAACCAGCAGCCAAACCCTCTCTCACCGTACCCCCTGGTAGAATCGGTAATCGCAAAGGAAAGTGCATGGAAAGTAAACCACACTCACCAAATCAACCTTGAAAACCACCAAGAAAATTGCGCGCAGGTTGTTCAAATACCAAATTAATCATGTCCTGAGTTACGTGTGTATATAACACGCATGTATTATATAAGTAACCACATAACAAGGGGTACCATGGTAAGGATGGATGGGGTTGTTACTCAAATTACCATTTCTGTTTTAATGGTAGCCTTTTGAATAAAATGGTAATTTCGGACTTTCTATGGGTACGTTCGATATTTATAACATTATTTTAAAGTTTGCTTTAACAATTTACCTGAAATACACAATCCAAGGAACAACTGCCAAATTGCATCTAGGAAGCATCCACAAAATATGTATCCCAGACCGCACAAGATGCCGCCGGTGATACAAAGTTGTCTTTCGGTAGCATACTCTAACGACATCAACATAAATGGTGCTTTTGAGAAAAGTGGAAACAACTGTTGAAAGATATACTGGAAAAAAATTACCACTTGAATTATATTATACTGATTATGGAAATTACATCGGTTTTCTATACTTACCCTGGTCAAGATCTAATATGCATTAATTCATCTAATCTAGCTCAACTAGGATCCATTTTAAAAAAGGGGCGTGTGGAACACCCACCTTGGTTGATGCTTAAACACCATCATTTTAATTCCCACTTCCAAGAATGGATGTTGCTAACTGATTCAGGATTTCTACTTACTTTTCACAAGGATTTTCCGTGGATTTTTAAGTTTTCTCCAACCCTTGTGGTAAGGGGTTCTTACTGGATTGTTTTTGTTAAACACTTTTTTTCTATGTGTTTTCCAAGTATTATTTTACTTTACTTTAGTGTCAGAGGCTAGGCCAATTTTTTATTCCATGTGCTAGGTCTCCTACCCTAACACACTATCCCACAGGGATTTTTTCCGGAGGCCTAGCTTGCCTTCCTTCCACCCCATGGTGCCCTAGTTATGTGGTAGCTTAGGCCTCCTAACCGAACACATTATCCCATAGGGATTTTCATATAGCTTGCCTTCCTTCTATCCCTAGGTGTGTTTGTAGCCACTGTATGGAGTTGTCTCCCCTATTCCTCGTGCTTTCTATAAGGTTTTTCCTTATGTTTTACAGTATAGTGGTTGTGGCTAGTTTCCTACATACTGTAGTATATTTATCAATTTACCAATAACAATACCAGGAATGGCGAGATCCGACCTTTTTATCTCTCTTTGAGGGTGGTCCAACATACGGCAGACACCGGTTGCGCAGGGATGGACTAATGCATTCGGGGAGGGTATGAGCAAGCGCTGCTGCTGCAGATGTGAAGCAAGAGCAATATCCACGGGAAATGTTGAGGGTCATACGCAAGATGTAGAACCCGAGGGTGGCCTTTTGGCACCCTCTTAATGAGGTCCATTACCTCCCGGTAGCGGACCGAGAGAGGCGCTGCCATGTATATATATATATATGTATGGATATATATTACTATATTACTCAGATGTACACGACATCGCCTCATATATATATATATATATATATATATATTACTCGGATGTACACGGCAGCGCCTCATATATATATATATATATATATATATATATATATATATATATATATATATATATATATATATATATATATACACATATACATATATATATATATATATATATATATATATATATATGCGTACATATACATACATATATATATATATATATATACACATATATATACATACATATATATATACATACATATATATATATA